>BGNK01001692.1:45000-86812 GCA_003297005.1 Symbiodinium sp. clade A Y106 | reverse complement strand
GTCCTTATTATGATTATAGTATGCTTTGGGGGGGGTCCTTATTATGATTATAGCATGCTTTGGGGGGGGTCCTTATTATGATTATAGTATGCTTTGGGGGGGGGAGTCCTTATTATGATTATAGTATGCTTTGGGGGGGGTCCTTATTATGATTATAGTATAACCTACCCCTAAGCCCTAAACCCCAAACCCTGGATTCCCTAAAGTTCCAAGCTCGAACACCTTAAAGCCGATGGCCGGACCGTGAAAGCATGTCGATCTTCGTAGTTCTGCAAGGGCTGCGCATGATCTGGATGCTACATATTGAGGATCCCGCCCGTAGGGACCAGGTCTCTGAATCTGCCAGTACAGGGGGGATCATCTTGGCCGTGGTCTTGAAGCCTGCCAGTAGATGGGGGGAAGCCAGTAGGCCATGTCTCTGAATGCTGCGAAGACATTGCGACATGGTCCAGAATCCCGCCGGTAGGCTCAGGCTTTGCCCAGAGATGCGTGTGGGAGTCGAGGTTTAGGATTTAGGAGGGTTTAGGGCTTAAATGTCGAGGTGTTAGGTTGAAGACGCGGGATCTAGGGTTACAATCTAACCCTTGCCAGAAATCACTAACCCCCGAGTCCTGAACCCCAGATGCGAATAGACTCACCACATCATCAACCCTAAATCCCTAAACCCTCACCTGGTCTTAGTAATTCACTGCAGCCGGTGACAGCGTAAGGCCTAAACTACAGCATGCACCCCCCTCCCCCCAAACCCTAAACCCTAAACCCTAAACCCCAAACCCCTAAACCCTAAACCCCTAAACCCCTAAACCCCTAAACCCTAAACCCCGAAACCCTAAAGGCTTTAAGGGGTTTAGGGTTTAGGGGTTTAGGTGTTTAGGGTTTAGGGTGTAGGGTTTAGGGGTTTAGAGTAGCCCCTTTATAATAAGGGTACCCTTTTTCCTAATATTCAGTGTTAATAAGGAAACCCCAAACTAAAAAGGGCAAAAGGGTACTACTCAGTAACCTAGATCTTACCCTCTAGGGCTGAAGATGCATGGCTTTAAGGGGTTTAGGGGTTTAGGGTTTAGGGTTNTTAATAAGGAAACCCCAAACTAAAAAGGGCAAAAGGGTACTACTCAGTAACCTAGATCTTACCCTCTAGGGCTGAAGATGCATGGCTTTAAGGGGTTTAGGGGTTTAGGGTTTAGGGTTTAGGGGTTTAGGGTGTAGGGTTTAGGGGTTTAGAGTAGCCCCTTTATAATAAGGGTACCCTTTTTCCTAATATTCAGGTTTAATAAGGAAACCCCAAACTAAAAAGGGCAAAAGGGTANTTAGGGGTTTAGGGTGTAGGGTTTAGGGGTTTAGAGTAGCCCCTTTATAATAAGGGTACCCTTTTTCCTAATATTCAGGTTTAATAAGGAAACCCCAAACTAAAAAGGGCAAAAGGGTATACTCAGTAACCTAGATCTTACCCTCTAGGGCTGAAGATGCATGGCTTCAAGGGGTTTAGGGTTTAGGGTTTAGGGGTTTAGGGTTTAGGGTTTAGGGTTTGGCTGAAGATGCATGGCTTTAACTTAGCTTTGGTTAGTAGGGAATGGAGGAATGGTAGTAATAGTAGTTATAGTTGTACCCCATTCCTCCATTCCCTACTAACCAAAGGTAAGTTAAGGGGTTTAGGGTTTAGTCCCTAGATCCTATGCTTCCTACACCAAAGCCCTGAATAACCCTACTAGTCTACACCCTGAACCCCAAATCCTAAACCTTTAACACACAGGGCCGCCTATGGCCCCCAAAAACACATGAGAAAAATTATGAGAGGGACATCCTACATAAACCCCTTATAACGAAGCCCAATAAGGCAGGGATGTCCCTGTATAAAGCTTATGCTCATGTCCTTTTTTGGGTCCCTAGCCCCTGGACCCCCTTTAGAGCGGGCCAGATGGTTCGCGCCAGACCGCGCCGACGACACGGCATTCTCCAGACGCGTGGCGGCCTCCTGGGCAACCTGGCGGACTGAGGCGGTCCAATGGAGTTTGTGAGTTTTGATGGTTTGGAGGGGGGGGGGTTTATTGGGGTTTGGGGATTTAGAGTTTGGGGGTTTTGGATTTTGAATGGTTTTGGGGTTGGGGTTGGGGTTTGGGGGTTAGGGCTTGACTTGAGGTGGGGCTTGGCATCTCAAGTCCTACTTGGAGGTTCATGGTTAGGTAGAAGTAGGGTTATAAGTAGGATAACTATAGTTATAACCTATATTAAGGGACTTATAACCCCACTTATAACTACCCATGAACCTCTAAGTAGGGGGTAGGCGTCAGGGCTTCGCTCTGAAGGCTTAGAGTTCAAACTTCAGGCTCAAGGCTTTTGGGCTAGGGGTTCAGGGTTTAGGGTTCAGGGTTTAGGGTTTAGGGTTTAGGGTTCAGGGTTTAGGGTTCAGGGTTTAGGGTTTAGGGTTTAGGGCTTCGGGTGTGGGTTTTAGGGTCCATGCGGTTTGGGATTTCGGAGTGCCTTTTACTGACACCCGTATCTTCGAAACTCTGAGCCTCATCTTTGAGAACCCTACACCTTACAAGACTAAACCCCAACCCATAAACCCTAAACCCCTTAAACCCTCCACCCTAAAAAGCCCAGAGCCATAAAGCCTCACTCCAAGCCCTACGCCCCGAAATCTACGCTGCGACGATCCCAAGCTGCTGAAGTGGCATACTGAAACTGCAACCCGAACTCCTGCCCTGGATTGGGCTTTGAAGTAACCAGTGAGAAAAAGTATAGACTTGTTTCTCATAATGGTTCCCTTTAAGTAACAGGTCCCAGAAAAAGTAGTAAAGTATGGCCCAGCGGATTAACTTGGAGGTTCATGGTTGGATATAAGTAGGGTTAACTACAGAAATCACCTACATTAAAGGACTTCTAGCCTCACTTAAACTACCCATGAATCTCCAAGTAGCCCGGTTTAGGGTTTAGTTGAGTTCAGAGAGCCCCCACCCCAAAGCAAGCAAGTTGCCACAGGCCGGGGGCACTACGCCCCTAAGTTCCCCAATCCTCAAGTCTAATACGACGCTCCAAACTCCAAAGCCCTGGGAATTGACTCCGCGAAACTCTAAGCCCTCGGTACTCAAGTCGGGCCTCTGCATGAGGTGCACCACCCAGCCCTGCCACTTGGAAGCGATGTTGCAGCCTTGCTGGGGAGGCGCCGTAGACTTTCGTGATCAGACCAACTTGAGGGTGCGCTGAAGGCTGTAGTCGTAGAAACCCAGCTAGAAGCACTACGGCGTCACTACGGCCGGAGCATACCTTTTCGCAATGTTCGCGACGAGCAGTCTGAACAATTACAATTTGTACTTGGTACTGTTGGACCGCTCGCTACAACCGCAATGCAAACTGCTGTTACCATTCCGAACACGATCTTCCATAGAAGGATACCCTCATCCCTAGTGGTTCCGAGTTTCTAGACCCTAAACCCCTAAACCCCTAAACCCTCAACCCTAAACCCTAAACCCTCAGCCCTAAACCCTAAACCCCTAAACACCAAACTCTAAACCCTAAATCCCTACTGGTTCCTAGTTTTCTAAACCCTAAATCCCCGAAACGATGGGCCGGGAGGCATCTCCATTTCGCCAAGGAGGATGCCAATCTGCCGCTGCGTTTGCCCCAAGAATCCTTCCTCAGTCACCTGCACTTGGGCACGAGCTTGGGATGTTACTGTTTACCTAAACACACAATAGTAAGTGAAATAATGGCCCAACCCCTTCAGGGCTTACTTAGGGGCTGCGGCTGAGGGAGGCTTGTTGCCGGCATGGCATAAATCCCGAAGACGCTTAGAAGCAAAACGCTTTAAAACCCTGAAGCCGCAAAATCCTAGAGCCCTCAACTCCCTACTACAGGGGCCTTCAAAATTAGAAGAGGGTTTTCTTGGGCCCACTAAGACTATACTTTAATTATAACAAGGCACCCCCCAGACTGGTATATAGGTACTGTTTTAGGCCCCTATAGTACAGCCCTAGACTCTAAACTCTTGGAGACCCTGTGTAGCAACCATGCCGGAACCTCTACAGAGCCCTTATAGCATCCTTGTAGAACCCTTGTAGTACCCTTGTAACAAGCCACATAATATAGGGGCCTTAACAATTAGAATAGGGTTTTGGGGCCCATTATACTATAAAAGTAATAAGGAACCCCCAAAATAGTTTAGGTAATTTTTTGAGGCCCCTATATTAGTAGCCCTTCTCGAAAGCCCCTAAACCCTAAACCCTAAACCCCAGAGCCGAGTCCGATCGGGACCTTATGAAGATGAGCCCGCATGCGCTTGAGGGCGGCTGCGCCGTCGCTGGCGCAGAACCTGGGACTTTAGGGTTTAGGGTTTAGGGCCTCTATCAAGGATAATCGACATGGGAGTTTCCCAATTTTTTGGGGTACCTTATTTGGGGGTCCTTAAAATAAGGGTCCTACTATTTAGGGTGCTAATTAGGGTCCCTATGACTCCCACATAGGGGATACTATAAGTTGACCATACGGGTCACTACAAGGGTTTAGTACAAGGCCTCAATGCTTAGAATTATGGTTTACTTCTAATGAGAAGCCCTAAGGTGTAGCAGTACTAGGTATTATGAGTCCTCGCCCATCTCGCCCTCGCCCGTGTCATAGAGAGGTCGGTCCCTAAAAACTTGTACTTCAATTGTCCCAAAACCCTACTCTAATCAGTAAAGCCCCTGTAAATGGCCACTATGCAGTGAAGCGTATATGCCGGAGCCCGGCCGCTCAATGATAGGGTGCCTTAGGCATTCGGGGCACCGAACCCAAGTTGACCAGGTACTACCTGGGTTGTTTCTATCCTAACCCGTCACGCCTCTGCACTATACTATGTCATATTAGTAGTACATTCATATGAAATGACTATCATATTCAAATCATTAAACCCATGATTTCGAATTTAAATACTCATGTTCTGTTAATAGTCATTTTCTACTAGTATTTGTGTTTGAATTACACTAACAGCATAGCCGGAGGAAGCAAACTTTGAACCCTCATTCCAGACCTCGCCCAGGGCACGCGTCGATCTCTTTCTGGCCGGCGTCAATCACCTGCGCCGCCTCCATTGGGGTTTAGGCCACACGGCATGGTTCGTTTAGGGTTTAGGGTGTAGGGTTTAGGGTTTAGGAAGGGTTCAGAAGCCGTTCCAAGAGCCTCCACCATTCCGGAAGGCTCACCTGTTTCCAAAAAACCCAGCCAAACAGAAAGAGGTCTATTATTGGTACGGCCCTTACACTCAACTAAACCCTCGTCGAACCCCTCAATTATAGATGCCCGTTAAAGGAACCCTTAAACCCCCCCATAGCACCCCTTCTGGATGCCCTTTAAAGGAACCCATCCCTGAACCCCCAAGTCGTGACGGCCCGCTGAGCCTTGATGTCCGCCAGGGCGAGCTGGTCCAAGAGGCCGCCATCGACCACTCTCGAGGCCAACAGCCCGACCTATCTCTCTTAGGGTTTAGGGTTTAGGGGTTTAGGGTTTAGGGATGTTCAGGGTTTAGGGTTTAAGGGTTTCGGGTCTAGGGTTTAGGGGTTGGGGTTCAGGGGCTGGGGCTTAATTAGGGAATCTATCCGTCGATCTACCCTCTATCTCTCTGTCTAGTGTTGAGAGTGCGAGTGAGAGAGAAAGAGAGGGAGAGAGTGACAGACAGACAGAGAGACAGAGAGAGAAAGAGACAAACAGAGAGAGAAGAGAGATAGAGAGAGTGGAACGTGCTGCCATCCGCGTCGTGCGCACACTGTGTATATATAAAAAAGCGCATACTCTCAGAAGCGTCAACGTCGTCCAACAGCTGCCTCCCAGGAATGCATTTAAGCCTAGGACCCTCTGAACGAAACCATTTCAGATGAGGAGCCCGAAATGACAAACCCTACAGCCAACCATAAAACCCTAAACCCTGAACAGGGAGTTTCCGAAAATAGAGGACCCTAATATAGTACCCTAAGTAGTCGGATCCTTATTAGAAGGACCCCAAAATACGGTACCCCTAATTTTCGGAAACTCCCAAATGTCCGCTAGCTCCAGACCCCGGGACGGCCCGAAAGGAGACCGTGCCTGAAACGTCACCTCCGACCACGTCTTCTTCAGAACTTCGTGGGAATTCCTGGGCTTTAGGGTTTAGGGTTTAGGGGGTTCAAGATTTAGGCCGAGGGCTTATTCTGGATTTGGGTTTCCGGTTTAGGGTTTTGGTGGTGTTTGTTGGAGTTCTGGTTAAAAACAACTTGTGAGATACATACTGAGGGTATACAGTAAATCCAACGCTTTCCCATTTATGGTCTCTTAGGTCTCTTTAACTAAGTTCCAACAAGGACCCAGTGGACTTACGTTCCCTTACAAATTTCGGTATGTGGCTCTATATCGCTTGTTCTGCGTAGGGTGGGTTTCAGATTTCAGACTTTCTTGAAGGCATTGAAGGGTTCGCAGGCTTAGTGTCTCTAAAGCGTCGGGTATGGGGTTCCCGCTCTTCGGGGCTTTCTAGCAAGAGACGGGCTTGGCATTCGGGGATACTTGGGGCATAAGGGCATTACATGCATCGATTAGGGTTTAGAATATACCGGCGACTCGTTCAAGATTTAGACTGGCTATGATGCATGCTGTATGGGACCCTTCTACCGAAAGTATTTGAAAAATGCTCCTGTATTTATTAGCTGCTCTCGTGCTGTATGCGAAGGAACCCTGAACCTCAAATCGCAGGACCGGTCTGCTGCATACCCTTGATACAAAAAGCATATCTACAATGTCATGCTGCTCCTCGACCAGGTACTTTGACGTGTGCAGTAAGACAGCAACATACCGTAGGATAACCCTGAAGCCCCTAAACACTGAAGCCTCAACCCCAAATTCTTCAGCCTCAACCCTGAACACTAAACTATGAGCCCCAAACCCGTAGCCCCTAAACACTGAACCCTGAACTAAACCCCCTCAACCGAGCATCCGCTCCGCACGCGCTGAGGCCGCATATGCAGCCTTGAGCTGGTCGAAGTTGACGCGGCACTGGGAGGTGTACCCTGCCGGAGCTTACGGCGAGAGGCCTTGTAATGTCTGTCGCTCCGCATGGATGCATGGATGGATGCTTGCAAGGCGAAGGATAGATGGATGGACGTGTATAGTGCGTACATACGTCTGTGTGAGCATGTAGGTGTGTATGTATGTGCACACCCACGCATACGTACAAACGCAGTTACTCTGACATAGACGTAGACTTAGCAATAGAAATACACATCGGAACAGGCATAGACATGGAGATGGAGATGCAGATCGAGCCATAATATTGAATGAAATATGGATTGAGGCTGATTAGTGCTGGGACCCCCTCTGAATTACCTTAGAGGCATCAGAACACTGACATAGACACGGAAGTTGACTTTTACACAAACATAGACATATGCATGCATCTACACATACACATATACAGAAAAATGTACATGCACGTGTACATATACACGTACATTGCATAGACACCTACATATACATATACCTATAGCATATGCAATTATACATCTCATTTTCATCTACGTCTAGGTCTAGATTTCTCCGTACAATCATACAGTACATACATGCATACATGCAACTCCATGCATATGGTAAGACCTTCATGAGATGGGAGTTTCCGAAAGTAGGGGGCCCCTAATATAGTACCCTACATAGTAGGACCCTTATTGCAAGGACCCCCAAAATAAGGTATCCCCAATTTTCGGAAACTCTCGAAGGGTCGTAGCTCTCCGGACCCGCCTCGCAAAGCCTCAACGGCCCGCTGGGTGGCCTGCAGTCAGCTTCAAAGGGTTTATGGTTTAGGGTTTAGGGTTTAGGGTTTAGGGTTTAGGGGTTTAGGGTTTAGGGGTTTGGGGGTTTAGGGGTTTAGGGTGGTAGTCTTGGGGCTCGGAAAAGTATTCATGAATAGGTACTTCCATAGGAACCATAAAGGGAAATAAAAAAGGTTCCCAAATTGCCACCTAGTCAAGGTTGCGTGACGGATATCAGGGTTCTTTAACTGGGCTTTTAAGTAACCAGGGAGAAAAAAGTATAAACTTTTTTTCATAAGGGTTCCTTTAAGAAAAAAAGTATTAAAGTATGGTACTCCAAAGCCCAGTTAAGGGTCCTGTTAGGGTTCTGGAAGGCTTCTAGGGCTTCGGAGTTTTAGGGTAAGGACCCAGAGACTCCAATATCCCTTAACTAAGGAATATTCCTTAACTCATATTACAGATCCTACTATAATGTAAGGAATATTCCTTAACTCATATTAGGGATCCTACTATAATGTAAGGAATATTCCTTAACTCATATTAGGGATCCTACGAAAAGGTAAGGAATATTCCTTAACTCATATTAGGGATCCTACTATAATGTAAGGAATATTCCTTAACTCATATTAGGGATCCTACTATCATGTAAGGAATATTCCTTATCTCATATTAGGGATCCTACTTTTCTGTTCGGAATATTCCTTAACTCATATTAGGGATCCTACTATAATGTAAGGAATATTCCTTAACTCATATTAGGGATCCTACTCTAATGTAAGGAATATTCCTTAACTCATATTAGGGATCCTACTCTAATGTAAGGAATATTCCTTTTTTTAAGGGAGATCAGGGTCTCGGGGGAGCTTCGGATTGCGGGTTGCGAGACCATGGGGCTTTACAGACTTTCCGGGTCTCGTGCTCTTTAGGGTTTAGGGTTTAGGGGTTTAGGGGTTTAGGGTTTAGGGTTTAGGGTTTAGGGGTTAGGGGTTTAGGGTTTAGGGTTTAGGGGTTTAGGGTTTAGGGGTTTAGGGGTTTAGGGGTTTAGGGTTTAGGGTTTAGGGCGAAGATCTGGGCGTTCTGTCGGAGCCTCCGTTGTCGGGATTCGGGTTGAGACGATTGTTGGAGATCGGAACCCTAAGCCCTCAGCCAGAAAAACGTAATCCTTGACCATCAACCCTGGCTTTGTGTATTATGGTTCCTTCCTGGGCAAACCCGTATTTAAACAAACGCCCTGAAGCGATTGCAACCTCACTGAAAGCAAAAACGTTTAGAATCCCCCCAGACACATGTCCGTAAACGCTACAGCCCAGATCCCAAAGAAACCGCTCCCTTCGGTCGGGTCCTGTGTGTGTTCGCCAGCTGCCTCCAGGTACCTGTAATTCGGGTTGCGTCTAAACCCTACTTGGGGGATCATGGGACTTGATAAGTAAGGATAGAAGTATCTTACTTGGGGTTGTAAATAAACATACCAGTTTCCCCAGTAACCCCTTAATACTAAGGGTACCCTTTATACCCTTTTTCCTGCTGTTTGGTTTTAACAGTGGAACCCAACAAGACAAAAGGAAAAAGGGTACTACTGGGAAACCGAGTATACGTATGGGTGGTTGTCAAAATTATGGTCCCTTTTGGGTCCCTATTATAATACGGCACCTAATATTTAGGGTACCCAAAAAGGGACCCTAAGGATCCTGCTATTTAGGGTATTATACTAGGGTCCCCTATTTCCGGAAACTCCCATATGGTCCCAAATAATGGGTACGTAGGGTCCCCTATTTTCGGAAACCCTCGTATACGTATAGCTACCCTGATGAAACGAGAGACTTGAAGCTCCTTCAGGGCCGGGTTCGGGACGTTGTGGTTTTAGGGTTTAGGGTTTAGGGTTTTGAAGCAGATTAGGGTTTAGGGTTTAGGGGTTTAGGGTTCAGGGGTTTAGGGTTTAGGGGTATAGGGTTTAGGGTTTAGGGTGTTGTGGTTTTAGGGTCTTGGCCTTCACGCGGGCGCAATGCTCTTCAGGGACTCTGATTCAGCTCTTTCTGGCGGAATACGTCTATAACCCCAAACCCCCTAATCCTAAACCGCCTAAACCCCTTAAAACTAAGCCCCCTAAACCCTACACCCTAACCTAAACCGTTCGGTGTTGCTGAACTTTCGGGAGAAAGCGAGGCACTTGGAGTTCGGACCTTGAGGTTTACGCCTTGGGCGGGTGCTGCTGGAGGCTGCTTTTGTTTTCGCCTACACTGGTGATAGTTATTGACAACCGGAGTGCTACGAATAACACTAGTGATACACAACAGATAGCAACAACAATAACAGAGATAATGAACCAATGCATGGCAATCGTGATGCAAATATATAGCTAGATCAGTTCTTGCGGCAGTAGCAATGGCAATTGCAGTACCTAGCAATCGTCGTAGTCACGGTGATATATAAAGTAGCCGCGGCGATGGATAGAAGTCCTACCATACAACTTTGCTCAGGAAGCCGAAGTTCGACCGAAAAGCAAACATCCTGTCCTCAACCCATGCAGGCGAGAGCTTCATTTGGGAGTTTCCGAAAATGGGGGACCCTAATATAAATATAGTACCAGACATAGTAGGATCCTTATGATAAGGACCCTAAAATAAGGTACCCCTAAATTTTCGGAAACTCCCAATTTGCCTGTTGGTGGAGTCAGGTCCGGCTTTCGGAAGCTCTGCGGGGGTTCACAAGGCTACGGGCTGTGGCCAGCTCCCGTGCGCTTTAAAGTGTAAGTGGGAGTTTCCGAAAATTAGGGTACCTTATTTTGGGGTCCTTATAATAAGGATCCTACTTAGGGTACTATATTAGAGTCCCTTATTTTCGGACACTCCCAAGTTTCTTCCGCTGCTAGAAGATGATGCGGCCACCTGTAGGCTTTGAGCAAACACCAAGTCGAAGCCCTTACTTGAAGTAACCCCTACAGGAGCCCTTAAAGGAGCCCTTATGGCTAACCTTAAAGGAGCCCTTGTGGCTAACCTTAAAGGAGCCCTGAAAGGGGCGGGGGCACCCGTCCAGCTTCCTTCGAATGCCCCACCACATCGAGTCGAAGGTCTCCAGCGCCTGGCACTACATGTGGGACTTGAGTTTCGAGCCTTTCCGGTCTTTGAGTGCGTGCCCGACAAAGAGCTTCCGGGTCGAGGGCGTAGGGTTGGGGTTTTGAGGTTTAGGGTTTAGGTTCAGAGTATTGGCAATACCCTGAGTACACTTACCGAAGTGGCTTGAGCAGATGTTAGATTCAGTCCTGGGTCGCCCAATCGCCGGAACCCAAAACCCTGCACCCCAATGGACGCATTACCCCAAACCCTGAACCCCAAACCCCCAACACACCGCCCACCCCAAACCACCCTAAACCCTAAACCCTCAACCCTCAACCCTAAACCCTCAACCCCTCAACCCTAAACCCTAAACCCTCAACCCTAAACCCTAAACCCCTAAACCCTAAACCCTAAACCCTAAAAAGCCAAAGCTTAAAGCCCGAACTCTTCCCAACACCCACGTGCCTGCCCCACGCGGGCCTCCTGGAATTCGGTCATCACGGACAGCCTCACGGTATCACTGTCGCTATATAGGGTTTGGGGTTTAGGGTTTAGGGTTTAGGGATATTCCTATAGTTATGGTCCTGGTCTGCGTAGTTGCTACAACTTCCATTTTGGTACTGGTAGTCGTCGTAGCAATAGGCAACAGTAAATAGTAGTCGTCGTCGCTGCTGTCGTCGTCGTCGTCGCGTCGTATGAGGATCCTCGTGAGTCATCGTGACTGTGATTCCGGATACGTATTCACAGTCTGAAAGCTCGGGGCAGGGTGGGGAGGGCTTGGAACTCAGATCTTGGATTTGTCAGTTCAGGGGAGATTGAACCGAAGCCGAAGGTCTTCCAAACGTCGTTTGACCATGTGACCCTTGCAGCTCCGCAAAAGCCAAGTGTAGGCATCCAAACAGATTAATGTCTCTGTCTAGCCCCTTGAATAGCTATTATACCAAGTCTGTGCCCCTGCTGAAGACACCAAGACAAACCGTAAACCTCTCGATTCAAACCGCGCACAACACACACACACACGCACACACACACACACACACACACGCACACACCACATGACAAACCCGTTCCGAAACCCTAAACCCTATAGGCGACTCTTTCGCCCAGAACCCTGCACCACAAAAGGCAACGACATGACCTAGCGTCTCAAGCTTGGGAAAGCCTGAACCCCAACTTGGGCTAGGAAGGCGAAGATAGCTTACAGAACATACCCAAACTTCACAAAGCCTCTTGAGACCACACACCAAGAACATCCATAAATTCACATCAGGTCCTTGAGAGACTCTGATGTCGAAGCCCTGAGGTTTAATGAAATTAAAAGCTCGCCTAAAGAGTATGAACTCGAAACCTTTAAACCCCTTACAGAAATCTTCACAAGAAACCTTCGCTGGCAAACCCCTATAAAACACCCCTCTTCAATCATCGCCGGGCAGGCTTTTTCGTGAGATGGTGCTTCAGCCATCGCTGCACCCGCTTCCCCTTGCCGGCCGTCTCGTGGTAAAGGCCGAGGACGTGTGCTTTGGCCTGACGTCGGCAGGATGATCCCAAAACTCCAAAACCTAAACCCTAACCCCTAAACCCTCAACCGTAAACCCTAAACCCTAAACCCTAACCCCTGACCCCTAAACCCTAACCCCTAACCCCTAAACCCCACCCTCAACCCCTAAAGCCTGAAGCCTAAAGCCCTTAACACTACTAAAGCCTACAACCCCAAACCCTAAAGCCCCTAAAGCCCTTCATTTAGGACGCCAGGGTCTGAAGGATCCCAATAATAACTCGAAGACACGATCGAAGCTTAAGTGTTTGTGAAGTCCTGATACAACTCCAGATTAAATAAAACTGTTAAGGGGCCTGCCAAAAGAGCTGAGCTGGTCTGGGTATTGAAAGCAAGTAAGGCTGAAGGATATCTGTGGATGCAGGCTTGGGATTTCGGGTCTGAGATTCAATCCAAGGCCATGCACAATGAAGACTATATCAACAGAAAAAACTGACAAAAGCACCCCTTCAACGGAACCCTTTTCAGGAACCCTGCACCCGAAAGCCTTAAAGGAACCCTCAAAAGAAACAACGACTCACGCCGCAGGCTTAGGGCTTGAGGATTTTCATATGGACTGAGGGTTTTCGGATTGAAGCATTCTTCTATGGATTCGTGCATGTTTTTGTTGCCAGCAGTTGTGTTCAGGGTGGGTTCAAGAGTTTGCAGGACACAAACACAAACCCCCAGGGCAACACTTACTGCGTAAAGAGTTGGAACTCACGAGTAAAAGCAGGACCCTGCCACCACAAGGTAAGACTGGAGATGCAGCCTTCAAGTAGTCGTTCATCGACGCCGCCATCTGCAGAGAGCCTTGCTGAACTTCCTGTGGCCGGCCGGCTACTAAGCTGATAATTTTCTTTTATTTAAGGGTTGGACGCTTATGGCGTGAACCTAAAACTTCAGTCCCAAACTTGGTTCTCCGATTCTGGAGTTGATGGTTAAACTCGGGTCTTCAGTGGTAGGACATAAGGATCCGAAACTGGGGTAGAGTTTGTCTCTGTTTGCGAGCAAAAGAAACTCTTCCAGCTTTAATACCGGGTCCCCCCTATAGAACCCTCATAGAGCCCTTTTGGGGAATGTCCGGCAACACTCGGAACAGCGTGGAGCATGGCCAAAGTGTAGAGTACGATGGAGGCCACAGTGGGCCGATGCTGCCATTACTGGGCGCGATTGGCTCGGGAAGTTCCCGAACAGCCGTCATTCTCATTCTCATCAGTATCATCATCAGTTTCGGCTGCCCGATTTGGGCAAGTGCCCGACAGCCCTCGCTAGGCGTCTCGGATAGCAGTGCGCTGCGGCGAAAGTCGAAAAGTCTGCCCGATTCGGGGTCTAGAGTTTTGCTTGCCGCATCCTCATCAACATAATGGTGGCCTTCGTGCGCACCTGGGCGCGTCTTTATGATTTTTACCTTGGATTAAGCTCACTGTTGCGGAACTTCACAACGGCACTCACTATTGAGCAGTAACTGGCAGCAGTGATGATGACAGCGTCATTACCACCGTTCCCACTGCGAGTGGCTGAAACTCAGCGACTTTTTGGGGGCACTCAGGGTTTAGCCTCAGTACGCACCGACATACTCGAAATATAAATTGGGTTGCGACATAAGAGCTAAAGTGAAGTTCTGAGTCAAGGAGCAAAGCAAATCCTAAACCAACTGCACCTGAACATCAGACACCGAGCTCAGAATTGGCAGTAAGCCCCAAACCGTACCCTCAACCCGAGGCGGCCGCGTCAAATTATTGGGTTCTCTGTGTGGGGAAGATGAGGATCCCTTGTCCAACCCATCGCCTAGCCTAAACCTTGAACATTCTTGGCCATGCATTGGAGGAGCCCTCAGCGTGCAATCGAAACGGCAAAGCATACAAGATTAGTTACAGTATATAGCAATCTAATGAAATGTATTCTACTATATTGTAGTATTATACTGCATGATCTTCTACTAAATTGCAATACAGTGAAATATCATATGAAACCATACATGAGGATGAGACAACACAATACAAAATACGAGTGCATCATAATACAACATACTACGCTATAATACAAAACGTGATACAATCTATTATAGTCTACAGTTTGATATAGCATAATGCATGGATGGGATCCGTAGAACCATGTATTACAATATGACATGCTACAACATGATATGAAATAAATGTGGTATAGTCATCAGAAGCTCCAGCAGATCCCTGACTCAACTGGGCTTTGAAGTAACCAGGGATTAAAAGTATAGACCTTTATTTCAGAATGGTTCCCCTTAAGAAACAGGTCCCAAAAAAGTATGAAAGTATGGTACTCCAAAGCCCAGTATAGTCATCAGAAGCTCCAGCAGATCCCTGACTCAACTGGGCTTTGAAGAAAAGGGATAAAAAGTATAGTCATAATGGTTCCCCTTAATATTAACTTAAGAAACAGGTCCCAAAAAAGTATTACAGTATGGTACTCCAATCCCTGACTCAAGGGATATCGGAGTCTCCGAGTCAGACAGTTGGGTCCTCCACCATGGAGAGCTTGCGGCCCGAGACGGCCATCACCTGAGGGAATCCATGCAATCAGAAATAATGGGTTGAGGGTTTAGGGGGTTTAGGGGTTTAGGGGTTTAGGGGTGTAGGGGTTTAGGGGTTTAGGGGTTTAGGGGTTTAGGGGTTCAGGGGTTTAGGGGTTTAGGGGTTTAGGGGTTTAGGGGTTCAGGGGTTTAGGGGTTTAGGGGTTTAGGGGTTTAGGGGTTTAGGGGTTTAGGGGTTTAGGGGTTTAGGGGTTTAGGGGTTTAGGGACTAAGGGTCTAAGGGTCTAAGGGGTTTGGGGTTTAGGGGGATCCCTTCTAGAACACATATGTAGTCTTATGTATCGTGCCGCTTCTGAGTACTTGAAGACCTCCCTGAGCTCAAACTCGAAACTCCCCGATCTCTTGGTTTCGGCTTCACTTTCGGGATTAGGGTTTCGGGTGTGGGGTCCAGGGATTCGGGTTTAGCCCTGAAGGCTTGGGGCTTCGGGTTTATGGCACTAGGACAAGGCCCGGGGCTTCGGGCGTCTACAATTAAGATCTAAGCTGCACTCTCGAGGTACCTCGGATGGGTGGTCTTGGGGCAAAGCTGACCACAATAACCTTACACCTCAATCCACCGAGGACCTAGATACATCTCATTTGCTAAACATAAACCCTCAGCTCTAGTCCCTCAATCCCGCGCCCTCAATCTAGAGCCGAAACGGCCGAGATGTTTCTCGAAGTTGGTGATGGCTGCGTAATTACGGCAAACCGTTCGTCTTAGGAAACTGTCCACAAAAAGGCAAGTGACACAAGAACCAAGGAGGAAGAGCCGACGGATCAGAAATGATCGGAGGACCAGAAGAGAGCCAACCTCCGGCCACGCCTACGACAAAGTGTCCCGCCGCACCTAGTAAAATAAACTCGCAATCCATCCTAGCAACGAAGAAATCACAACAAGAACCTAGACCCAGACCCCTCCTGTAAAACTCCTTCTACTTGGATTTTCATTCCTTACACAGGTTTCATTAAGAAAAGAAAACTCAGATCACACAAAAATCCAATTGGATCATGCGAGGTGCCGCCACGTGCAAGTCGGACACGTCGTCAGAAAGCATCCGCAACGAGGCATTCGCGCCTTCGAGAAGCTGTCGTGTCTAGGGATTCAATAAGCTTAGATTTGGGGTTTCACACGCTTTTTGGCAATGGGTATTCTTATATATGTAATAATTCAGGCTGGACGAGTTAGGGCAGTCAGGTTAGTGCTTTCTTATCTAGGGGGTTGACGGCTTAGGGTGTGATTTCGAGTTTAGGTTGCATGGCAGGGTTTAGGGCCTGCCTGGCTTCTCGACGACTCCAATAACTTATAGCTTTTTGACGGTGCTTGTTTGATGGTGGTTGTTTGACGGCTTTAGAGCAGGTGAGCCAACTGCACTCCAGCTTCCAGAAGCATACCTGGTATACCCTTGATGGCAGATTCTCCCAGGCTGAGACCCCTTGTTGTTGTTCGCGAAGTACCGTGTTCCACCCGGATTTAGGGTTTAGGGTTTAGGGGTAAAATATTTGGGTGACGATGAAGCTGCATTTCCTGATGTTCCCGGCGGTTCCTGCAGTCGATCGGCTTTTACGCAACTCACCCCACAGGGCTAAACCACTTCACACCCTGAACCCCCAAAGCCCCACAATGCCCCCAAACCTCTAAATTCAAAAACAAAACCGCAGTGCCCTATAAACCTGAAATCCCACAAAGCTTCCCACTGCTGCCCGCGGAAATTCCAGAAAAAATGATAGCGCCCTATCAACCTGAAATCCCGCGAAGCTCCCCCCTGCTGCCCGCGGCGCCAGCGGGCGGCGTGCGCCAGCGTCCCGCGAAGGAGCGCACGGCACGCTCGGCGGCCAGGGATGCCCTCGGCTCCAGGTGAGCCTCTGAGGATAAATTGCTCTATCCGAGTTCTCCAAGGGTGCTACAAAGGAGAAGAGGGCTGTTGAATAGGGATCTTGTAGATTTTAGTGTTTGGGGGGGAGGGGGGGTTTTAGGGTTTAGGGTTTAGGGGGGGGTTTGGGGGGGTCGAATTTGAAGGTTCAGCTTAGGAGTTCGTGGTCTTCCCCAAGCATTCCCAGACCCCCGGGAGGATCCAAAAAGTCGATCCCTTCATGGGGGTTCCTCTAAAGTACCCTTAGTAGTATGGGGCCCCAAATTAGGGGGGGTCGGGGTTGTGGTGACAAGCATAGGGTTCTGACCGTGAGAGTAGACCCTAAGGCCCCATGTAGATTTTTCCTTGGGGGTTTATATTTAGAATCCTATATAAGGTAATCCCAAAAAGGAACTACCATGGGGCCTGAGGGAACCCAGAGACTCCAATATCCCTTCATTAAGGAAGATTCCTTAAATTATAGTAGGATCCCTAATATGCTTTGAGGAATAGGAATATTCCTTAATTAAGGGATATTGGGGGCGTTAGGGAAGAGTTTAGATCGCCATCCTCGCAAGGTTTGTGCGCGCGCGGGGCCACTTCCTTCGACTAGAATCGTTATGCACGAACCTGATCAAGAAACCTTGGGTCCTTATGAGGGCCCTTAATATGGATCCTATTATATTGGGGTTATAGGCCCAGAGTTTCTTAATCAGGTTCCTAGATTATTCTTTCCACTCCCTCTCGGGAGGCATCACTGCCAATTCTCCTCCTCGCAGCTCCTTGGCGTGGGCTTGAAACCCCTGCCAGTTAGGGTTTAGGGTTTAGGGTAGTGGTTCAGGAATTCTCCAAAATACAGAACCGTGCTGGTGCTACAGTGTTGCGAGAACTTGAAAACTTGAGACCCGAAACCCCAAGCCCTCGCATGCCGACAAAGCATCAGGGGTCTTGGAAACCTAATTTTTGCCCGAATTACTATGTCCCCTCATCCTCCAGGGAGTACAAGCCTGTCAGCTACAATTCGGAAGCCTATAATGATGGGGTGATCTCTCACCTGCCTAAACCTCCTCAATCCTAAATCGAACAACTGTGCCTTAACCTACCATAACCTACTTATTGTAGGTTTTTTTATTATGAACCCTAATGTACTGTATAATTTACAGGGACCCTACAAAAAGCTAGATTTTGGTAGGTTACGGTTAAGGTATGGGCTGGGTGGGGATCGAGCAAGCTGTGGAAATCAGCGAATTCCAACAGTGAACTCACGGCCCGCAGCTGATGCTTTAGGGTTATGTTTACGGTTTAGGGTGTAGGGCTCATCTCACAACTTCAACAGCTCCTAGCCAAGGCCCCCTGCCTACCCAAATTCAAAATGCACAAAATGTAGCAAACACACAACCCCGCAGTGGCCAAACCCCAAAAACCCTACACAGCAAACACAACAACAGTTGAAGAAGCTACCCTAAACCCTAATCAGCAAAAAGCCTTAAACCCTAAACCCTACAGAAGGTCTGAAGCTCTGCTTCCCCAAACCGTGACTTAACCAACCATGCCAGAACCTAACTTTGGAGGTTCTTAATGTGAACCTACAAACAAGAAACCATTAGCCCTCTGCCTCATAAACCTGAACCCTAAACCCTGAACCCTGAACCCCAAACCCTAAACCCTGAACCCGAAACCCTGAGCCCTCTGCCTCCTGTGCCACTTGCATCAACTCTGAGAGTTGTGCCGCAACGCCCCGTCGAAGTGCCGTGGCCTGGCAGCCCAAGATAGAGCTCCGACAATTGGAATGGGGTTCTGTTAGAGGGTTCCTTTACAGGCTACTCTAAGGGATGACATGGGTTTAGTATACGGGCCTTTGAAATAATAAGGTTTCGGGGTATATGACACTATAATGAGCTCTGAGAATCAGAACAGGGTTCCATAAAAGGCTACAAGAGTTCCTTTATAAAGGGTTCTACAAGGGATATATAACAGGGTTATATAATGTAGGGGCCTTTAGAAATGAAAAGGTGTTGGGGTATATGGTACTATAATGAGAAGACTTACAGTTTGGGGGTATATGTTACCATAGTACGCATAAGGTTTTGGGTATATGATACCATAATAACTATGCAATACGTCCCAAACCCCAAACCCCGTCATCCTAGTCTCTTAATGTCCCTTATAAACCCTAGAAGCTCGGTAGGAAGAGCAGAAGAGACATCTTGATCCCTCATACTTGGAGGTTCATGGGTAGCTACAAGTGGGGATACAGGTGCTTTAATCTGGGCTGCTGCAGCAATGCGACTTAAAACCCTACTTATAACTACCCATGAACCTAGAAGTAAACCCCCCTCCTCAACCGAGACCCATTCAGGGATTGAGGGGTTTCGTGCTTGAGGGCTTAGGGTATTAGGGGGAATAGAGTTCAGGCTGTAGGGCCTCATGTAGGGTGTCTGAGTGTTTCTTTTTCATTTAGTGCATAGGAGTTTGGGGCTTGGGCGTTTAAGGTTTAGGGCTTACGGCACCCAGGCTATCACAGCCATGGAACTAAGAGGTTCATGGGCAGTCAGAAGTGGTGTGATATGACGGTTAAGGGTTTAGGGTTGCGTGATATGTCCTACATGGATTATAACTGTACTTATCCTACTTATAACCCTACTTGTAACTACAAACGAACCACCAAGTAGGGTATGAAGAAAGACTGTCTGGTGCGTAGTAGGGAATGGGGGAATGGATCCCTATAGTAGTCCCTATATAATCCCTATTGTAGTCTCCATAGTCCATTCCCCCATTCCCTACCAAGAACCAGACAGAAGACGACTGGAGCAATTGGGCGTTGGAACTCCCTGTGCCCATCCCGGCCTGCTCCCCCAAGGACACCCCTGACTCCTCTCCCACCTCGGTACACGAGTTTAGGGTGGTTTACGGTGTACCTTAACCTACCAAAACCTACTTGTTTGTAGAGCCCCTAGAAGTTCCATGTTGGGGATTATCATAAGAGCCTACGGAATAAGGTAGGTTTTGGTTGTTCAAGGTAGAGCTTCGGGGCCTACGGACCCAGAGGGTGGTTTACTGTTTAGGGTTTCGGGGTCTATACTTAGGGTCTAGAAGACCGAGCTCAACAAATGCTCCCTAGCATGGGCACCCGAATGCCGACCACAGCCCGGTTTGCCAGAAAAGAAAAGCCTGATGTAGGGTTTCTTAAAGGGTTCCTTTAAGGGATCCTTTAAGGGCTCCTTTAAGGGTTCCTTTAAGGGTTACTGTAAGGGTTCCATTAAGGGTTCCTTTAAGGGTTCTATAGGTTTCTTAGGCCTTGGGTTTTTTGAGGGGGCCTTGGGTTTAGGACAATTAGAACCGGGTTTTGGGAGGGGGGTGGGCTATTTTCTGTAGGAAGAACCAGCAAATGTAGGTGTTTGTATGGGAAAATCCCAAAAGTTGGAAACCCAATTGCCTCAATCCTTAAGAGTAGTGTATAGGGAATCCCAGCACTATTGTCCTTAATCCGGTTTCCAACTTTCTGGGGCTTACTATATGGGGTTTTTCCATGGAATGCCCACATGCTGGAGGCCGGAGGTTGTGTCCTACAAAGCCCTTTGCAAAGTACACAAACCTGTACTTGGAGGATCATGGGACTTAGTAAGTACGGTTATAAGTACCCTACGTGGGTTATAAGTAATTATAAGTACAGTTACCTCAATTATAACCCTAGTTACTAAGTCCCATGATCCTCTAAGCAAGACCCAACTCCGCACTGGCTGCTCGAAGATTCTAGGACACTGGGGCTTCCCAGAAGAGCCTGTTGGGCTAAGCCCTGAACTGCAAAATCTATACCCCTAGACCGGGACCGAAACCCTTACATCTGCACCCTCATCATGTAGAGGGGAGGAGAGCTGCGGGAATCAGTGGGGTATGGAAATAGCGAGACTGAATTTTCGGGAAGAAGGGCAGTGCTGAAAAAAAATAAACACGTCAGGCAACCCTGAGGAATATGCCATTGCTGTTTGAATTTAGTCCTTCAAGCCCTGGTACGCAAATAACTCCTTTACAGGACCCCAGCCTTAAACTATCGCGGAAGCTAGCTAACTCTCCAAATCCGGAACCTGAACCTCAAACCAAAATCTTTAAAACCCTAAACCCAAAACCTTAAACTTCCCAACACCCCAAAACCCTCAACCCCACACCTTAATCTCCTGATCCTAAACTCCGCGATTATTTTAATGTGGTTTAGGAGTTTAGGGCATCGGGGAATCTGGATGCTTGCATAATTACGGTTCTTTTAGGATTCGATGTGTAGTATGGCATACTCAAGTTGGTGACTGTAAGGGAATCCCATTACTAATCATTCAGACGCCCGGAGTAAGAGCATGCAGCTAAGGTCCTGAACCAGAAGTCCCATGCCTTGCCATTAAACTCAGTTTTGACAGACCCTAAACCCTAAACCCTAAAACCCCCGCAGCCCTTAACACCGGAACCCCGGTTGGGGGCTTCGGGTTTAGAGTTTTTGAGTAATCCTGAACCCGAAACTCCAAAACCCTAGGCCCTAAACCCTAAACTCCAAGACTAAACCCTAAACACCCTTTATACTATAGTTATACAAAGGAACCCTCAAAATAGTAGTAGTTATTTAGGCCCCTATATTTTACACCCCTTTTTAACAAGGCCTTGCGGCATAATGCTCCAGCAGGATCTGGGTGTTCTTGCCCACGATTTCGACTGCCTCCTCCAGTGCGCGCAGGATCGCGTCGTCTCCCTTTCCTGGGTTTAGGGTTTAGGGTCACGGCTGCGGTGTACTACAGGGGCCTAAATATATAAAATAGGATGTTGGGGTATAGTGTGGTGGTATAGTTGAGACAAGGATTCACGCTCCTGTAGTCGACTTTCAGATGTTTTAGTATCAAGGCTTTGGGGCGTTGGGGTTGTGGTTGTTTTCCCTACCGCAGAACCCTAAAAAACAGACCAAAAGCCAAAACCTCTAAAGAGCTAGAAGCTTTCAGCAATGCCCGCGGTCAGAAAGCGACATATCAAAAACGCAAAGTCCCAAAACCCTACACACCTAACCCCTGGAAGACTAGATCATAAAACCACAGACTCCTTTGCCGCCCAAAACCCAAAACCTGAACTTTCAAAACCCTAAACCCGAATTCAAAAACCCCGCTCGCAGCCCAGAAGCGCACAGCATCTCGGATGCAGTGGAGATCGCAGAAGGTCCGGGCAAAGCCATGCCTGGCTGCGAAGTTCGGAAGTTTGGGCTTTGGGGCGGGCGGAAAGCTCCCAGAGCTCCTCCTGAATACGACGCCCTAACTCAGGGTTTAGGGTTTAGGGTTTAAGGTTTAGTTTTTTTTTTTTTTCGTGGGCTCTTTTCGGTTCAGGGTTTAGGGTTTAGGGTTTCATTCCCCCTTACAGTAACTGTTACCAGAATGGGAAATAGGAGTTATAATAGCCCCCTTAATAAGGCCCCTTTAAGGACTGTTACTTGGAGGGGGAATGACCCAAACCCTAACTGGGTTCCTGTTAAGGAATCTAACTTAAGTTACCATAATAAGGAAACCCTATACTTAACTATAGATCCCTATTTTGGTAACTTAACTTACCATAGGAATTAGATTCCTTAATACAAGAGCCCAGCTCAACCCGGAAGCCGGGGGGCTAAGGGGATCCCGACTCTAAAGAAAATCCATCCCAAGCGCACAGAAAGCCCTTGAAAACTCGCCCGCCATGGTTTAGGGGTTTGGGGTTTAGGGATTTAGGGGTTTAGGGGTTTGGGGTTTAGGGATTTAGGGGTTTAGGGTTTGGGGTTTAGGGAATTAGGGGTTTAGGGTTTGGGGTTTAGGGATTTAGGGATTTAGGGGTTTAGGGGTTTAGGGTTTAGGGTTTAAGGGTATTGAACTTTCACGCTTCAGGGTTTCGGCCTTCAGAGCGGCAGGGTGTCAGCAGCGCATTGGCGATTTTAGGGGTTTTGGGGTGCCGGGTATATGGGAGTTTCCGAAAATAGGGAACCCTAGTATAGTACCCTAAGCAGTAGGATCCTTATTATAAGGACCCCAAAATAAGGTACCCCTTATTTTCGGAAACTCCCATATTGGTGTACACATTGCCCTGGCTCTGGTGTTTTGAAACATCACAACTCCGACAGACGGGTGAGGCACAGCAGGGTTCCGGCTTTGGGGTTTTAGGGTTTCAGGGTTTAGGGCTTAGGGTTTAGGGTTTAGGGTTTAGGGTTTAGGCTTCAGGGTTTAGGGTTTAGGGTTTAGGGTTCAGCGGTGAGGATTCCTCGGCTGGGAGTCGAGGGTTCAGGGATGCTCTAAAACAGGGGCCCTTTACGAGCTTGTTTTCTTCGAGGTTTATGAACCCTCCTAAACCCTTATAGTACCCCTATAGATCCCTTAAAGGGACCCTTAAACATACTACTACGTCCCATGATCCTTCAAGAGGGAGAGTTCTGTGCCTTCCATTCTGATGGCCAACGCCTGAAGGCCCACGTCTGACTGAGCTCCCTCAAATGAGGTAGTATAGGGACCTTAATAATTAGAATAGGGTTTTGGGGCATACTTTACTATACTCATTATAATAAGGAACCCCTAAATAGTATAGGTAATTATTGAGGCCCCTATAGTAAAAAAGAGTGGCACGCGGGCTCACCATGTGCGGAGCACTCAGGATCCGACGAGGACTGTAGTAGTGGTGGGGAAAACCACACCCTCCCCAGAGACTCCAACATCCCTTAAAGAAAAAGTCCTTAAATTATAGTATGATTTAAGGAATATTCCTTAATTAAGGGATATTGGAGTCTCTGGGTTTGGGCACCAAACTTCTGGCGGCGGAGCAAATGCGGGCGCATGCGCAGTTCACAAGCACAAACTCTAAGCAGCACCCAGCTCCTGTAAGCCCTCAGACCAACTTAAAACAAGCGACGATAGCTCCAAACCCTGAACGCCCCTACGCCCTACCCTCTACACCCCAACCCCTAAACCCTAAACTGCAAAACCCTAAACTCAAAACCCACCGACACCTTTCTAAATCCTGAACCCCATATTCCTTAACTACTAAGGAACACTGGAAGGTCTGGGTAGCACCCGAAACCCCGAACCTGCTTCCTTGCAAGCTTTAAAGGCCAACTTCGAGGGCTGTTGGTTGTTCCGAATACGGGGTCCCCTCGATGTACCAAGACAAAGCAGTCGGCCGAAGTTAAGGGGTATGAGACCCACTTAAGCTTGTGTGTGTGTATATATGTATATAGATAGATAGATATAGCGGCGGGATGATATACCGTTTGAGGTCGCTTCAAATTGCTGTAAATCGCTTCTGTGCCCCTTGCAGCATCTGTTTAGGGCCTTGCCTGCTCATCCTACGCAATTCCTTACGACGCGGGCTACTGGACCCAGGCCCCCTCTGGGTGGCGCGCTGGATGGGATTGCAGTCGTCATGTCCGGCTTGCTCGAAGAGTCTCTCTTGCCTCGCGCCCAATCTGAACAACAAGAGCAACGTGAACCCAAGACAACCCTCAACTAGTAGATTTAGACTAGATCCCCGGTTTAGGTTTAGGGTTCATAACCCAAATAAAGAACTCAGGAAACCCCAACAGCCAACAGCTCTCCGAAGAGCCCCAAGAACCCTAAACTCTGAAACCCTAAAGAATCCCAAAACCCCATATTAGGGTTTAGGGCTCAGGGGTATACCCGCAAGAGCCCCAAGAACCCTAAAACCCCATGGCTCGGAGCTTGTTTAGTGACGTACACCTTAAACCCTTAACCCTAAACCGTAAACCCCTTAAACCCTAAACCCAAAGCCCTTGACCGAAGCAGGAAGGGCTCAAGATCTTTCGAGACTTCAGGGCTCCAGAAAGCTGGTTCTACTCGGATGTATATGGATTTTAAAAGGGCTTCCCTGAGGAAAAGGGCTCTCTGATGTGCCAGAAGGGGCAGAGAAAAAGTCAACTGGTGTGACCGCCCTGTATAAGGGCTTTACAAGGGTCTTCTTGCGGATTTTAGAATTGTCTTAAGGGCTGGGGCTTGTGTTTCGGGAAGCTCAGCGCGCTTTCTTGGGGCTTTGGCTTTTGGTGCTGAAGTCCTGTCCTGACCTGAAGCTAGAAAGCCCCCGCATCTGTGGACCCAAAAGCCGGGGGAGGCCTGGCTTGTTGGGCGTCGAGACCCATGTGTATGCCATTGAGGTACATGGTGCCTTCAGACTTCAGGGTTTGGGGTCAAAGAAGAGCAATTTCAAGTTTAGACCCTGCGCTTTAGTGCGGGGTTTGGGGCGTTCGTCTCCTGTGTTTGAAAGGGCTCTACATGGGTGCTGTGTCGATTCCGTGGAGGTTGAGACTGTAGGTTCCAGCAGAGGGTTTCGCGTTCAGGGGTCCCGGAAAGAAAGCTGAGGGTCTACATGCCACGGTTTAGGGTTTAGGGTTTTTTTTTGGGTTTAGGGTTTAGGGTTTAGGGTTCAGGGTTTAGGGTTTAGACGCTATTATGGGGAACTCTGTTAATGAGGTCTTCGTAGTGGCTTCCAAATTCAGACATTCTGGGGCTTTCATTTAGAGTATGGTTTATATATTCCTAGTATCCCCATAGTAAAACCCAATACATACACTCACCAATATTCAAAAGGAGGCCTATCTACACTCACCAAAACCCTACTTCATTTCCGCTTCTGTCTTGGGCTTCAGGCTTTGGCCTCAGCAGTGACGTCTCGCAGCCCTACAGCCCACCCCGAACAAGGGCAAAGGACCAAAGCACGACGAAGCTGCACAGGGAGAGCTTCCCTATTCTAGTGAACCCCAGAGAGTTGGAAACCGGATTGAGGACAACTAGGGCTGGGATTCCCTGTGCGTTACTCTTAAGGATTGAGGCTATTGGGTTTCCAACTTTTGGGCTTCTACCATAAGGCAACCAGAATTCCCCTAAAATCTGCCGTGCTAAATCCTATTTCATCAAATCCCGCCAACCTTACAGGGACCCTATCAAACTCTACTTCTTCGAAACCCCATTAGACTTCACTGTTTGGCACAAGCTTCACGTCGAGGCCCCCGCCGAAAAGATTTAGAGTGGCGCCCGGCTCAAATTGGAAGCCCGCACCCATGGGAGCTGCCTCTTAGGGAGTCATCTTCTGGGGTTTAGGGTTTAATGAGCTTGGGAGTTTAGGGGCTCTGGGTTTAGTCTTTCGGGCTTTGGGGTTTAGGGCTTTAGAGTTTGAGGGCCAAAAGGAGTTTAGAGTCGGGGTTTGGGAGATTAGGATTTAAGGTTCGGGGTTTGGGAGTATAAGGCTTCGTAAGGCTCTCCCTCTCGATGAGTTTCATGGCTGCTTGATGGCTCGAGACAAAGTCTTTGGGTCTACTTGGAAGTTCATGGGTAGTTATAAGTGAGGTTAAAAGTCCTTTCATATGATAACTGTAGCAATCCTACTTACAACCCTACCTGTACCTTCCCATGAACCTCCAAGTAGGCATCTAGCGTCGACCGCTTCCTCGGTTGTCTTGGGCGATGTACCCGCAACGCCAATCCGTCTGCGGGTGGTGTGCGTAGAAGGACCGGCGCTGAGGTCTTATGTGACCCTTAACTCAACCCTCAGCCCACCATCGTAAGCCCAAATATTTATGAGATTCAATCCTCAAACATGGCTAGTCCGGCTCCCTCAACATCGGAAGCGGCATACAGCATGATCACAGTCGAGATTCGAACACGCTAGCTGTATCTAGCTGTAGGGTTGGCTGCAACTTCCATGGGCTTGGCTCGTAGCAGCTCTCGACTAGGTAGCACCTGCGGTGCCCTGCGGGCCACTGACGAGCTTTGCAAAAAATGCAGTGCCCTGCGGAATGGTTTGTCTGTCCGCAAATCTTGGTACTACCGCCTCGTCTCATGGCTCAGGCAACAACGTGGAAGGTAAAGCCATGCAGAAACACCATCATTGCCTTGTCAGTGGTTTTGCGCTGGTTTCGACAGTCTTGATGCCGATCTTGCGGAGTGCTTCACCAGGAGATGCCGTAGACTCAAAACCCTTACAACCCCCAAACCCCCAAACCCTCAGCCCTCAACCGGGAGACTTTTTTCGCAGAGTTGCTTACGCTGTTTAGCCGGTCGGGCTCTTCGTGCGCATGTCGGCTTTGTAGAGCCTCTTCCGGCGCACCAGCGCTGCGAGGAGCTTCACCCGGGATCGGGGCTCCGGCACGACGTGCTCAGCCGTAGAAACGTCCTCCAAGACGGTGAAGAAATCCCCAACGTCCGCGTCCAGAATCGGAACGCCTAGGGCTGTGCTCTCCACTCCAGCCTCCCGGCAGAAGTCTTCGACTGAGATGCCAAGGAAGCCAGATGCGCTGCTGCCAAGGCTGTCCGCGGTAGGCGTGGGCACAGTGAGCTCAGCATCCAGCTTTTCGGAGGGCGCTTCTTCCACCGCCACGGCCGCCACGGCAGCTGCCGAGGAGCCACTGGCGAGAACGATGCAGCTGTCGATGCTGTTGACCCTTTCACGCTCCTCCTCTTGCCTTTGTCTCTCTTCGGAAAGGAATCAAACAATTGGACACAAACGCGTTTTATGGGGGGGGGGAGGGGCTTTCCTGTAAAAGACTAGGAAACCCAAACCTAGACCCTAAACAATAAGCCCTAGTAGAAAAACGGATCCCAAGATCTATACTGAACTTAGACCCCTAGCAAAAATTATAATTTTAGCTGTTTCTTACGGATTAAAGGAACCAAAGATCAAAATTATTTTCTAAGTACCCCTAAGAGATGGGCTGAGCTGCTTCATGCTGCGCAAGAGTGAGAGGAGCTCCGAGACTTGCACGGGCAGCGAGAGCACTCCTATGGTTCCCTAGAAACTGTCTGGTTCTTAGTAGGGAATGGGGGAATGGGTTCCTTAAAGGGGTTCCGTCAGGGTTCCTTTAAAGGGGTCTATAAGGCTACTATAAGGGATCTATAGTGGTTCTTAGTAGGGAATGGGGGAAGGGCCTTAGGGTTCCTTTAAAGGGATCCTATAACGGGGTCCTATAATGGATCCTATAAAGGGATCTATAAGGGGTCCTTTACTGTCTGGTTCTTAGTAGGGAATGGGGGGAATGGAATATGGAGACTGTTACTGGGATTATATAGGGACTACTACAGCCATTCCCCCATTCCCTACTAAGCACCAGACAGGAAACCCCTGAATTATACTTTTTACCATAGTCATGGTATTGGCAATAGTAATAGTAACAGTAATAGGAATAGGAATACTAATTATACGAATAGGAAAATAGGAATAGGAGTAGTCGGAGTAGTAATAGTGAATCGTCAGCAGAGTACACTTTTTTCCTACTTTGGGGCTTCAGTAAGGTGACCCCAAAATAAAAAGGGCTAGATGCAGGCCTAGGCTCCTATTAGGATGGCAGCTGCTGTCACGAACCTGCCTTGCGTGCTCATAACAGGAAAGGGTGCTCCCTGGGATGTGAAAACATTGAGCATGTAGAAGAGGGCATCACCGAAGGAGTTGATGGAGGGGTTGATCCCATTTTTGCCCTCCACCCGCCAGAGCAGACCCGCGGAAATAGAGAGGGTGCCCACGGCGGAGACGAGAATCCGCATCACCGAGAGGCTCAGGGACCTGCGCTTCCGGCCGTTCCGATCCTGGAACATGGGCGCCCAGGGAAGGAACGACAACAAGGCTCCCCCCCCAAGTCCCCATAACAGAATCAGCTTAGGATTAGGGTTCGTGATGTATAGTGCAACCCGATGACCAGAGACCTTGCTCTGCCACCTGCTTGACAAGGTTTAGATAGTGTCTCGGCGAAGGCGCCAAAACCCCCGGTACCTAAACCCCGAAAACAGGAAGCCCGTAAACCTCAACCACCTGATGCCCTGAAGCGCCGAACCTTTAAAGCCCTAAACCCCCCTGAACACCCTCAACCTAAGCCCCTCAACCTAATCTTTGGAACACATCAAGCCCTTCTCAGGATCCTACAAATTCCACCCCAAGCCAAACCTGAACCCCTAAACTAAACCCTAAGCCCCAAAGGGCCCTCCTCCACCATGGCCGTGGACTTCAGCAGCCGAAAAATCCGCAGGAAGCGAACGGATCGGAGCAGGGTCAGCTCGAGGCTCATCTCCGAAGAGGGATCCAGGGACGCCACCTGGGCGGTTAGGGTTTAGGGGCTAGGGCGTTTAGGGTTTAGGGGGGTTTAGGGTTTAGGGGTTTGGGGCTTTAGGGGTTTAGGGTTTGGGGTTTAGGGGTTTAGGGGTTCAGGGGTTTAGGGTTCAGGGTTTAGGCTCATCTCCGAAGAGGGATCCGGGGAAGCCACCTAGGCTTGGGGGTTTGGGGGGTACTAGTTCATGGTTGGGATACTATTAAAAGTTTAGACTTTTATTCCTTATCGGGTTTAAGCACCCATAAGAATTAGAATGTTACCCAACTATGACAAAGGTTAGGGGTTTGAAAGGGCTCTTCACCCTAAACCCTAAACCGTTTTTTTGCTTTGTTTTCTCCTGCCTTCTCCACAATGGGGAGGCAGGACAGCAGATCAATGACGGAGGAGCCTTTGAAGAACCACCTGGGGAGCGTTCTTGAACACTTAGTCCTTGGTGGTACCTGTTGTAAACTCGAAACCCTTAATCCCTAAACCCTATACCCTTAAACCCTAAACCCTGAGACCCATCAGGGGCTAGGCATGGCCAGGAAAGGCTTCAGGAACTGATTTAGATGCCTTCAGGATAAGAGCCGGGTTTTGGCGTATGCGTTCTTTTCCTGCAGTACAAATAATATGATATGTTTTGTGTAGGCTTCCGGAAGCCCTTAACCCCAACCCCTCCCCAAACCCTAAATGGGAGTTTCCGAAAATTAGGGGTGTCTTATTTTGGGGTCCTTATAATAGGTGCTACAGTAGGGTCCCCTATTGTCGGAAACTCCCAAATCCTAAACCCCTAAACCCTAAACCCCTCTGCTCCTGCCTCATGCTGAACCCGTTGGCCCAGGCGCGGGAGAGGTATTCCAAGCCTCAGATTGCCAAGACATACTTGGAGGGTCGGGGGACTTGGTAACCCTAAACCCTAAGCCCGTAAAACCCAAAACCCTAAATATAGGTAATAAGTAGACTTAGAAGTATACCAAAATGGATCCTAACGGGGGTCATGGTACTTCGAAGTCCATAAAAAGAAACTACGTACTAAGTCCCCCGACCCTCCAAGCAACGCGCAGAATCCTACAAACCCCAACTCCTATGCACCCTTCCAACAACGCTGGAACGAAACAACTCAAACCCAAATAGAAGCCGATAAGAGCCCTTGTAAAGCCCTTAAAGACACCCTTAGGGTACTCCAAACCCCAAGCCTTGAATGTTGGAAAGAAGCAGAAGATCAGGTTCGTCGCATCTTCCACAGTCAGTGCACGGATGGATTCCTCCTCATCCGAGCTGCCGTCCAGACAGAAGCAAGCGATGCAGATGCCGATGAGCATCGCCTCCAAAGCCTCACTCGGTTCGGGTTTAGGGTTTAGGGCTGAGGGTTTAGGTTACGATAAAGGCTGCTAAAGGGGTTCGACAAGGGTTCTGGCAGCGTTCTTTAGGCGATTTCGGTCTTCGAGGCGTAAGGGCCTATAGGGCCAAAGCCCGAAACTGGTTGAAGCAGAACCTCGATCGCACCCTAAACCCTGAACTCTGACCTGTCTTCTGGCTCTTAAGCGAAGGTTTAGGGTTTAGTGCTTAGGGTTTAGGGTAAGCTGCGAAAGGCCGAAAGCCCCCATTCATTAAACCCACCCTACTCCCGCCACAAAACCCTTTTGCAAGCATAGAACCCTGCAGGACCCCACAGAGGCCTCGTAGAACCCACAAAGCCTTTATGGAACTACCCTTATAGAAGCCTTCTAGAAGCATTCTAGAACCCATAAAACTGTTGATATAGAAGCCTTATAGAAGCATTATAGAACCCCTAAAACTTTTGAACTCTTATAGAAGCCTGTCAGAATTAGAACCTGCCGAGCCTGGTACTTCGGGGGCGGATGCTTCTCCACTGAGCGGAGGAACCCTTTGAGCTCCTCTTTACCCTAAACCCTAAACCCTGGGCCCTTTTATGGGGTCCTGTACCCTTGAACCCTAAACCCTAAACCCTTTAAGGCTCCTTTTATGGGGTCCGTTTGGTCCTTTACAAGTCCTGGAAGGGGCTCTCCAAGGGATCCTTTAAGGCGCCTTTTAGGGTTTAGAGTCTTGGGTTTGAGCTCCGTTTGAGGTTCCTTTTAGGCTATCGGGTTCGGGAAAAAGCTTCTCTTCGCGTCCCTTGGGCTCTCTTTTAAGGGTTTCTTTCAGGGTTGCTTTTTGGGGCTCCTTTTAGGATTCCATCCTATTGGGCTTCATATCAGCTCCTTCCTCTCCATGAGGTGGCCTGCAATCCATCTTCGCCGCGAGAACATGGCTGGAAGCCTATGGCCTTTTTATGTGCGAAAAAGAATAGGGCTCCTTTATAAGGGATACTAGAATTGCTACAAAAAGGCTGAAAGCCTGTGATGTAGGGGGCGTCCTTAATAAGAACCCACTCGGGCTCCTTTACGGGCTCCTTTAGGGGCTGCAAGGGCGGGTTTATGGCCTACTTTAAGAGTTCTGAAGTACCTGACTTTGCAGTCGTTTCGGCTATCAACGCGCGACCACGTTGTCTAATTACTTTTCAATAACGTTTTGCAAGCATTAAAGGGTAGCGAGAGCCTCGGCACTCGTCAGGCTTTTGCAACCTCAACGTATCAACCTAAATCCAGAGACCGTACATCCAATCATGCCGCCTTTGCGTCGGAAAATTCCTTGAGATACAAACGCCCCGAGCCAGACAGCCCTTGGCGATACTTCTGCCCCGAGCCCGAACTTTTATACATTAAGCAAAGTCTTTATGTCAAGAGGCCACCGCCTACGGCACAGACCTAAATCAGAAGGAGACGGTTTTGCTGCACTTTCTGCATAATCTGTAGGCTTCTAGCAGATTCTAGCACAGGCCTGCATCGACCGGACCACACTGAATGCGCACGAACTACATCGACAGAAATCATACAGAGCACCGCATCCGATTGCGAAAACACGGAGGCCATATGAAGCTATCAATCAACCCATAAACCGCAAAGCCCATCCTCGCAAGTCTAGACTCTGTTACGCGAAACCAAAGTTCAACCCCGAAAGCGCAGTGCCTCCATGTCATATTTAAGCCTACAAGGTCACCTCCCAAAATCTATCCAGCGGCCGAGCAACATGAACATCAAGGGAGTGGCACTCGCAGAGCATTGGGTCCCATGAGATGCTTTCTTTAAGGATTCTCATCAACTGCTACCATCTAATGGGGATCCAACAATGAATTCAACATTTGTGACTTACACAACAAAGTCACAGGAACAAAACAAAGTCACAGGAGTTAACTTATCATTCTTGGTTTTAGATGCTGTCAACAATGAAGCGAGCAAGAATGATATAAGGATCTACATGGGTCAACAATCTTTTGTTTGTGACCATGGTCATGATGGTACTAAATAGCAATTGCAACAAAGAGAGTCAGCAGTTGCATGCATGCTTGTAAAGCGGTAGATGCGACTAAACTATAGAAAAGCTGAAAAGCAACAGTGGCCATAATGACGGAAGCAAGACAGTCGTAGTACTCCTCATCATCATCATCATCATCCTACTACTACTACTACTACTACGACTACTGCTACTGCTACTGCTACTGCTACTGCTACTGCTACTGCTACTACTACTACTACTGCTACTACTACTACTACCACTACTACTACTACTACTACTGCTACAGTACGACTACGACTACGACGACGAGTACTACCACCACCACTACTATCACGCCGAAACCAGACACCGCTCCAAACAACAAGAGCCACTCGTTTTGGGTCCAGGTTCCCCAGTACCGTCTTCATAACAAAGGTAGCCCTTTGCTACTACTCGGGCTTTCACAACGGAACCCAAAAACAGAAAAAAAGGGCGAAAGGGATCTGCTGGGGAACCTAGCCCTTAAAGGGATCCCTGAAAGGAACCCTTAAGAAGAAGGGGACAAAAGGGTTCCACTAGGGAACCGAACCTCAGGGTGCTCCGGCCTCAACATCCGGCACTCCATCAGCGTAGCCGGCCAGCATATCCTCCCGGCTTGAAACCCTACGAACGATTTAGGGTTTGGGGTGTAGGGTCCAGCATACCCTCTCGGCTTGAAACCCTACGAAGAGTTTAGGGTTTGGGCTGTAGGGCTTTTTCTGGCTTGGGAGCGTACAAAACCCCAAGAAATGGTCAAAAAGCTCCAGGGCCCTCCGACTCTAATATAGGGGCCTTAATAATTAGAATAGGGTTTTGGGGTATATCCTACTATAGTTTTTTATAAGGAACCCTCAGGAATAACATTGGTTATCATAAAGGCCCCTATACTAGACTCCATCGGGTTGGGGCCCAGCTACACGAACTACCAAGGCCCAGGACATAATCCTAAACCCTGAAAGTCCCGAAACCTAAATTCCACCCAGACTCGACTTCCGATTTAAGCTAGGCCCGAAACCCTCAAGCCGACGTGCCAAGACACAAAGGAAGATTCCGGTACGAAGGTGCACTGCTGAAGACCCTGAACTCTAGGATCCTCAGGGACATGCCATGGAAAAAAAAGCCTTGGCCTTTTCCGCGTTTCAGGTTGTGCCCGGGACCGAAAGCACCCTAGAGCCTGAACCCCAAACAGTGGCTCTTGCGACGTCTACATGAAAGTGATCCCATCTTCGATTCCGACACTTTCCTGGCTAGCCGCTAGCCCAGCACAAAAGGCATTTGTGCTCGCTGCGAGGCTCGCCCAAACTAGATCTGTCGTTAAGGCCACTCTCCTCAAAACACAGCATCCGCACCGTAAATAACCTAGTGGGAACCCTCGACCCGTATGCACGCGCCCAGACCCTAAACCTCTTGACGCGCTGAAACCCTTTTAGGCCTCGAAGACCCGAATCCCCCACCCCAACCCCTAAACCCTAAACCCTAAACCCTAAACCCCACCCGAACCCCTACGATTTCCTTGAGGAAGTCCATGGGCAGCGTCGTGTCAAAGTGATCCTGTAGAAGATGTTTGGAGGGCTACAGGCTTGATGGCTCAGGGTGATTTAGCCCCTGTGGACATACTAATTCCAAGCCTCACACCTGCCCAACGTGTCTAGATACATGGGGTGCGCCCTACACTTGTTTGAATTCTGCTTGAACCTGGGCACTACCTCTCCTAAACCCTGAACCCTAAGCCCTACTCTTGCGTCCTTGTTCCACTTGGCCATCTGTAGCTCTCGGACGATGTCACGGTCACTGCCTCAGCAAAAGTCAGATACACAAACTGACCCTGATCTAAATCTGGGTTCTTGTTAAGAAATTTGATTTAAGTTACCATAGTAAAGACATCATATTATTTACATTAGATCCCTATTCTGGTAACTTCAGTTAGGTTCCTTAGCAAGAACCCAGTAATGGAGTTTCTTACGCTATGGGGTACCTGATCCATGGATCCTTTTGAGGACAAGGATCCCAAACAGTTAGCCTTTGTTTCTTAGATCGCCCGGTAGTTTCTCCCGTACCCCCCGACACCTAGCAGGCCACAAGCCTGAAAAGCGTATCATCTTCCCCCTGGTCGCAAACCGAACCACACGCAAACCGTAACGATAACCCAGGCTCCTTCAAGCCCCAGACTCCTAATCGCAACCCTGAAGCCTAAACCGACCCTAAGCAAGGAACCCAAAAAAGCCGAAAACCGAAACAAGGAACTCAAAAGCCCAAAGCCCCAAACAAGGAACCCTAACCCTAAGGCTCCAAACAGCAAAATCCTGCATTCTAAGACCCCAAAGGCCCCTAAACCCTCAAAGCAAGGACAGCCCCAGAGAGAAGGATCCTTCAAAGGGCCCCTTTAGAGGGCCTAAACCCTAAACCCTAAAACCCTAAACCCTAAAAACCCTAAAACCCTAAACCCTGAACCCTACACCCTGAACCTTAACCCCGAAACGCTGACAAGCCGAGCCCTTAGAGGGCCCGGCACTCTTTCACGGACTTGTAGGTTACTCCGCCCTGGCCGGGCCCGATGTTGCCCGTCCTCGGAAGGCGAGGAAAAGCTCTCAGCGCTCTCATTTTGAAATATACCCTAGTAAACTATCATGTACTATATAACATACTATATTATGCTAAAGGCTTTTGAAATATACCCCAGTATACTATCATGTACTATATAACATACTATATTAAACTAAAGGCTGATAATCAGTCGACTCAGGACTCTCTAGAATAAGGGTTCTCTAAAGATAGAGGTCTCTTTAGTGGGTCTGCAAGCGGTCTATACGGGTCCTGCATGAGGGACCTATAGGCGGTCTATAAGAGCTCTGCAAGGGCTCTAGTTGAGGGCATGAGACGGTTTAGAGGTTTAGGGTTTTGGGGTTTAGGGTTTAGGGTTTAGGGTGCTGCTGCAATACTGGAAACCTTAAACCATAAAACCGCCAGAGGAACATGGCTCGGGCTCCCAGTCGATCGCACTTGATTGCTCAACCCCAATCCCACAAAGGGCTACTACTGCTAGGAGTCTAGTGATTGTAGAGGGTGCACTAAACTTCGGTGTGCGACGTTATGTCATGTTCGAGTTTTATCATCGCAGGTCCTAATATCTAATTAACACGTTCTAGGCTAGTGGCCTGCACAGCTTCCCATCCGCAATCTTTGAAATCCCTACGCTGCTGAAGAGCGTAACCAGTCGGAGGCACAGATCATTTATCCAGCCGGTCATGCCGTCCGAATTGTCCATCTTCTGGTTTGTAGGCGGCACCCCGTAGACATTCCTTTGAAACTTTGGGAAGCTTGAGGATTCTGTTCGGAGGCACTTGAACCCTGAACACTGAGAACCCTGAACCCCCGCAGACAATTAACAACCCCAAGCCCCCTAAACCCTAAACCCTAAACCCCAAACCCTAAACCCTAAAGCCCTGACCCTAAGCCCCTAAGCCCCAAACCCAAACCCTGGCCCGTTCGGCAAGAAATTATCGCGAGCAGCACTGCTCTCCGATGGCCTTAGCCCCTAGACTAATTAGACCTGTCGGCCAGCGTGTCACAACCCAGCTTAAAAACGAACCATAAACCTTCAAGCAGGGTTTCGGGCGTTGCTGGGGTTGGGCCTGCTTATTTGGAGTGGGTTTAGGGTTTAGGGTTTAGGGGAACACCCTAGAGGCATGAACCTAAAAGCTCAAAACAAATAACGCCCAAACGTTGATAGTGTCCTCTTAGTGCTGCTGCTACTGCTGCTACTGCCACGACGACGACCACTGCGACTACGAGCGCCACTGCGACGACGGATTCGTCGACGACGACTTCTTCTTCTTCTCCCTCCTCTTGCTGTGTCGGGTTATCCTGGATGTAGAACTTGAGGGTTTAGGGTCGAAGGGCCCATTCTGGCTGTTTCCGGGTTTAGGGATTTGGGGCTCCCAGGGTATCTTGGGGCTCGGACAGTCTTGGGCCTCAGCTTAGGGGGGTTACTTTCCTTCGGACGAGGGTTTCGGGGTTTGTGGTTAAGGGTGGGTTTAAGGGTTTAGGGTTTAGGTTTAGGGTTAGTGAGGGTTTGGGGCTTAGGGTTTAGGGGGAGGAGGGGGGGGGGATGTGGAGTTGGGGCTTGAGAGCTTGGAGCCATTTGGCTCGCGAAATGCCTCCCCGAGAACTCAGTCGTCGGACTAGGCACTTGCACGGATTCTCGTCGTCCAAGTTCTTGGCCTGATCGAAGGTCTCTAGGCTTTCGGATCCCGTGGAGGGGCTTGGGGAGATTATTCCTGAGGGTTCCTGATAATCCGGGTAATAGCTATACTATATAGGAGCCCAAAATCCCACTCTAATTACCATTGTTGCCACACACGTGAGTTGAGCTGGGGTCTGGGGATTTATGGCGGCCGAGAGGGTTTTGAGCATGCCCCGGGCTAATGCCGCTTTGATGGCGGGTGCGGGCGTTCTCGGTAGGCCCTAAACTGAATACCCCAACCCCCAACCCCCTACAACCCGAACAGCCTCGGCCTGAGAACCGTTATGCTTAAACATCCTCTGAGCGCCACAAACCCCGAGTGCTGAGCTCCTTTCCAGCCGTTTGAAAACCCAATGCCTCCCCCCCTCAAAACCCTCTCAGCCGAAAGCCTTACATGGATACTGAAAAGAACCCGTGCAGGAGCTGAAGCCTCAAACTTCCAGAAACCCTACTAAACCTTAACCATTCCATCCCGCAACCCAAATACCCAAACCATAAAGCCGAAACCCTCACGATTGTAGTACCCCTCATAGTACCCCTCACAGTAGCCCTTATATAGTACCCTCTACAAAGGAACCCGAAACTAAAACCCTAAATCCCACAACCAAAACATCCAAACCCCCAAAACCCTAAGATCCCCGAAATCCTGTCCCCTGGGCGATGCCANCCTCAAGAAGCGATAACCCCGCAAGCCTTTAAACTTGAATGCCCCCCCCCAAAAAAAAAAAAAACGCCCTAACCTGTAGGCCTCTTTGTTCATCTCTGCGAGCTTGAACTTCCGGGCGCCCGGGTGCGACTCGTCCTTCAGCAAGGCGGTACAATCTTTGTTGTTGTTTTTAGGATTTAGGGTTTAGGGTTCAGCAGCTCCGGTCCGTGAAGTATTATGAGAATTCAAGTATTACGTATCATTTTGGGAGTCACCCCACCCTCCCAGAATCCCTTTCATTACGGATTAAGTCTTTAACATGTCAATAGCATGTTAAAATTTCAACCATAGAAGCTTAAACCTTAAACAGTACAACCCTAAAACCGAAACATAAAATACAAAACCCTTAAACATTAGAATCTTGAACCATGAACTGTAAACGGAACCCTAAACGGAATCCTAAAAGGAGCCCTTAACGAAACCCTAAACGAAACTTTAACAATCCTCCAGCGGCGATGAGATCTGTCTTCTACTTCATGAAATAAACCCTTTAGATATATAGAGACTATTCGAAGGTATCTGTTGTTTTCTCTTGCCACAATGATTGAAACTTCTAGCTGAAGCAGGTCATCGACGAGAGTTTATCCGTCAACTACGGCTGAGCTCTGTGTCCCAACCCAAGCGCCCAAACCACATCACCTGAAACATACCCACCGGTACACACAAGGGTCTAGATTCAGTATTTAGCATTTAAGTTTCTGTCTATCTGCTGCGACATAATCCGCTAATTGATATCGACTGATATCGCTAGATCCTTTCGAAACTCAATAAGAATTTCCAAAAAAAGAACTAGTACCATTTCGTTGATACCAAGAAGCAATTGCTTTACTTTGCTGAAGATTTACTAGAAGTCATGTATGAATAAAAGAAATTGGAGGTAGGGGGGTTCAGGGTGACATTCCTGGGGCAAAGCCTAAACCCTTGACCCGTGACCCCAAATGCTAAATTCGAAACCTTGATCCCTAAACCTTAACCCTAAATCGTAAGCCCTTAACCGCAAAACCTAGCAACTGCACGAAAACCCCTAGCGACCATAAAAATCTTAGACAAACCCTTATAAGAACCCTTACAGCACCTCAAAACCAACCCTCGTACAACCCTCACAACACTGTCTGCAGTAACCTTACCCCAAGCTCGAAATCCTATACCCGAAACCCTGAAACCCTACTTGGAGGTTCATCGTTAGCTATAAGTAGGACAACTATAGTTATAACCCCTATGATAGGACGTATAACCCTGCTTACAGCTGCCCATGAACCGCCCTATTTCTAATAATAATAAGACTGATAAGAATAGGGTGTTGGGGTATTTTACACTATAGCTATAATAAGGAACAAGGAATCACCAAAATGGTATTGGTGATTATTTAGGCCCCCATATTACAGCGTGCCACTGCGCCTTGCACTCCGGAAGGTAGTCGGGATCCGAGGCCCCGAACCTCGCTTCAACAGTTCCGAGGTTGTATGAGGGCTTAGGGTTTAGGGCTTCAGGGGTTTCGGTCTCGGGTTTGGGGGTTTAGGGTTTAGGGGGTATATGAGGGTTTAGGGTTTAGGATTGTGGGACATACAGGGTTCAAGGTTTCGGATGCGGGGCTTTGGATTTCGGGCTTGGGGTTTGAAGTTTAGGGCTTGGGGTTTTAGTAGGCCTTGAGTTGAAGTTTAAGCTTGAGGATGGGTCTAAGGCTTGCAGTCTCATGCTTCTCTGTGTTTCCAAATTTTGCTGGCCTGGCCACTTGTTCCTCTCCCAGTGGCAGCTGTTGCTTTGCATCCAGCACTCGTTTAGGGTTTAGGGTTTAGGGTTGGAACTGGTGACAAACAAGAAGCACTCCATAAACAGCAAACTGAACCGAAACCCGGAACCCCAAGAAATCCCGAACCCCGGAAAACACACCCAGAATCCGAAACCCTGCAGGAATCCTGTTGCTGAACCTTAGATTCTAAGTCGGCAAGTTGGAGCGCTAAGCCCTAAACTTTGAATCCTGAACCCAAAAGGGTAACATAGGGGCCTTAATAATTAGAATAGGGTTTTGGGGTATATTATACCATAGTTCTAATAAGGAGCCCCCCAAAATGGTATTGGTATTTATAAAGGCCCCCTACATTCAATCCCCATAGTAGCCCTTATAGTAGCCCTTATATGCCCCTTTAAAGGAACCCTATTCCAATTATTAAGGCCCTTACAAACCCTGTATCACCGGGCCGCTTGATCAACGGAGGCGGCTTCTTCTTCTTTGCAGCAGCGAGGGGCTTGGCGCCCTTGGCCTCAACTCTGAAGCTGTGGCGGGCTCGGGAGAAGGTCAAGGGTTGAGGGTTTAGGGTATGGGTAGGGTTTAGGGTTTGGGGTTTAGGGTCTGGGGTTTGGGGTTTAGGGTTTAGGGTTTGGGGTTTGGGGTTTAGGGTTTAGGGTTTGGGGTTTAGGGTCTAGGGTTTAGGGTTTAGGGTTTGGGGTTTAGGGTTTGGGGTTAAGGGTTCAGGGTTAAGGGCTTATTGTTAACTCTGAGCCCTGAACACAAAATCCAAAACCCTGAATCTTAAACCCTAAACAGCATCGGCAATGATGACGGTAGCGCTGCTCCCTATAATCGCTGCCTCGAAGATGGCGTCGAAGTCGCTGACAGGCACGACGTACCTTAGCGGAGACGAGTGGGTGACAGAGAAGGAAAGAGTCAGCAGAAGCATGATTTTTATGAGTTTTATGCTGTGCATCATCATCGTCATCATCATTATCATCCCTATGCTTCTGTGCAGCCGACACTTTCACAGGCTTCAGTTCTTTTTGTTTCGTTGCTTTAAGCCTTTGTTCGGCATGTTTTCCCAAAGAGCCTAGTACTTTCAGTGACGAAACCCTAAACCCTAAACCCTAAACCCTAAACCCTAGGGTTTAGGGTTTAGGGTTCTCTGGGCCCAGGGCGGCTCAAGGCCTTGAGTTCTTAGGCTTGAGAATTTCTTTTAGCCTCGGCTCGCGCATTTGGGAAACTCACCCCAAAAGGGGAGTACCTGAAGAAGGAAGGGGCGCAGTAAGCAGGGCCAGAACTCCCTAAGTGGGGTACTTCCACCCATACTCACTAAGTCCCCAGATCCTTTAAGCCCTTTAAGTAGGGGATAAGACGCCCACGCATGCATGGAGCCCTGCGCGGAACTTTTGGTGAGCTCGCAAACTCTCGACCCTTGGCCCCCACCCTTTCGGTTCAGGGTTTAGGGTTTAGGGGTTCAGGGTTTAGGGTTTAGAGAACCCCAGTAGCCCTTTAATCATGAGGGTGCCCTTTTTCCTACTGTTTGGTTGTAATCATGGAACCCATAACGAAGAAGGGCAAACGAGTACCACTGGGGAACCTAACACTTATAGACCCTAACCAACTGATTCGAAACCTGACCGCTGAATGCTTTACGGTGAAGAGTGTGTGCGGCTTGGGTTGCGTTTTGGGATGCTCTTCATGCGCTGCTACATGCTGCAATCGTGTAGGGTCCATCCACCCTAAACCCAAACTCTAAGCCATTCAAACATGGCTTCGGGTTTACGGTTTAATGTAGGAACCTGATTAAGAAACCTTGGGCCTTTATTAGGGTTCCTTTTTGAATCCTACTATTTTGGGGTTATAGGCCCAGGGTTTCTTAATATCAGGTTCCTAAATGAGGGACCCTCAACAAAGCTGTCAAAAGCCCGAAAACTCCTGACGGTGGCCGGGAGACCACTCTTCCGAGTGCAGCGACGTGTCCAATGGGTGCACCACCTTCCACCGGGGCACGGGAAACTGTACTATAGGCTGTCTGGTTCTTAGTAGGGAATGGGGGAACGGATCCCCATAGTAGTCCCTATACAATCCGCAATAATAGTCCCCATAACCCATTCCCCCATTCCCTACTAAGAACCAGACAGTAGGGGCCTGAATACTTCGAAGAAGGTCTTGAATTTGCTTGTAGCTTGATTATAGGTATAAGGAAAGACTAATGACCAATAACATTTCCCGGCCTCTATATTTGTAACCAAGCACGCTGTAACCCAAACCAAACGTCCTACAACCTGGACCTAAACTTTCCAAACTGAAAGACCTAAAGCAAAACTAACCCTCAGACCCTGAACCTTCAACCCGGTATCCTGAAAAGTCACATATCTCGACTTTTTCTTTACAGGCTTTAGCAATGAGAACAGTTTGGGGTTACTTTAGAGTACAGCTTTACAGGGGCTGTAACGGGATACTATTATAACCAACTGACCAACAGTTCCGACACTAGAAAGGGCACCCGAAGAGTTCTGCATCAAGCCACGTCGGAGTGGGCACAGTCCTTGCCAGAGACGCACCACTTTCCATGATGCTTGTCCTCAGCAAGGTAGTTTAGGCCAGAACAATGTGCAATGGTTATTTGAATGAACCCGGTATGTCAACCTATTTGGGCTTGGAAGATGAGGGTTCGGGTTCGATCCCCCATCCCCAACACCATAAAAAAAAAAAAGCACACACACACAACGAACATATGCGAACCCCTCCATCCATAATCTAGGGGTCGGACTAAATAGTAACTGTTAGAATATGCCAGCAAAACCCTCTTCTAACTAGACCGGATTTCGCACACATCTTCGCAGCCGAGGGACGTAAGTCAGAGTCTCATGTGCCCCATGAAGCGGCCGGAAGCTCCTCCCATGGGGATTCTTTCTTCTGAGCAATAGTTTTAGGATTTTCTGGGCTC
>BGNK01001692.1:0-40000 GCA_003297005.1 Symbiodinium sp. clade A Y106 | reverse complement strand
GGTGACCGGGAAGAGAAGCCCCAATTCTCAAGATCCACAAACTCTGCACCCTGCAAGCTTAAACAGATGAAGTCCCTAAACTGGAAGCCCTTGCAACCCAAAGCAACATAGAAATTTTAATGACTAGGTAATCAGGAGTAGTTTACCCGAATAGGTCCCCGTTTGATAATTGTAGATGCCCTAAAACGTTATTCTACATATAAAGGCCCCCATTGTCTTAGTGCTTATGGCTTATGGCTGATTCGGGTGCTCTGCTGCTGGCGTCTTACCAAAATGAATAACACTAAACCCTGACACCTTACACCCTAAACCACCCACCGACCTCAAGGTAGGTTATTTAGGGGTTCAAGTACATCCTTAGCCACCGTGGATCCCAAAAAGCTCCCTACGGTTGGCATGCGGACTCGCCTTTGTCTGATGCCTCCGCTTCCATGCTCTTCCTCAATGTCTGGGCGTTGGCGCTTTACAGCTGTAGACGGTTTAGGGTTTAGCTGTTTAGCTGTTTAGCTTTTAGGGTTTAGGGTTCAGGGTCTAGGGGTTTCGGGGTAGGGTTTTTAAGGTTGGGGCTTTGGGCTTAGGCCTAATGGCTCTGAGAACTTCTGAATCCTTAGAGGAGGAAAGGGTGTCACTAAGCGTGCCATAGAACATCATACAAGCCCCAAGTCCGAATTGCTCCTCTTCCAGCACTACTGGGAGGTTCGTGGGTAGTTATAAGTGCGGTTATAAGTCCCTTAGTATGGGTTATAACTATAGTGATCCTACATATAACCCTACTTAGAACTAACCACGAACCTCCAAGTACCAGAAGTGTGCCAGATCTGACTCCTCCTTGTAGCCTCCACGAATGTAGGAACCTGATTAAGAAACCCTGGGTCCTTATTAGGGTTCCTATATGAATCCTACTATTTTGGGGTTATAGGCCCAGGGTTTCTTAATCAGGTTCCTACATTATACTTGCACACCATTGCACGCCCTAGACGATCGCAAGCACGCATAGCAATGGCAATAACTGACAGCAAGAATGACAATTCGAATAATGTAGCAATAATGTAGCAGTCACAAGAATAATAGCGGTAGCACTGATGTTGAAGTCGTCGTCTCTGTAGTCTCAGCAGTAGTAGAAGTAGACGCAGCAGAAACAGTAGTAGCAACAGCAGAAGTAGCAGTAGTATCGATAGCAGTTGCAGCGTCGTCGTCGAAGTCGCCGTCACATTTGCTGTCGCAGTCGTAGTCATTCGTAGTCGCCACATAGTCGTAAATGTAGTCGCTGTCGTACTCGTAGACTACGTAGTCGTAGTCGCAGTCGAGGTCGTAGACGATGTCGTCGTAGTCGCAGACGTAGCCGTAGTCGTAATTGTGGTGGTAATGTAGTCGAGGGCGTATGGTAGTCGTAGCCGTCGGCGTCGTGGTGGCATATAGTAATACTACTAGTAGGAGTAGGTAGTGATCGCCGTCGTGGTGATAATGGTAGTGGTAGTGTTGCTGCCCCACTCATAATGAGCCGATAGGGATGCAGACCCAGCTTCAGACCCTCGCCAGGAGGACAGAAAGCTCCGAGCTTTCGCAAGGCCTGCTCAAGAGTGAGTTTCTCGGGCGTTTAATTTCAATTTTGCGGGTTTTAATTAGGGTTCCTAGACGTGGCAGCTCCAGGAATCACTCCTAATCTGAAACAGGCTCCTTCCGCTAGTGGGACAGTCATCGTCTTCATGACGTCTGGGTGTTGAGGTTCACGATTTTGGACGTGTTTTACATGGCGCTTTCTTCGTAGCCACCCTGGATTTCGCCTTGTTGTGCTCAATGTCTGAGGACGTGGTCTCCACTTGCTGGGAGAAGTGCGGTGTGCAAGCACCTGATTTAGGGTTGCGACTTAGGGAGCCCTAATATCCAATTAAAGGCTTTGGGTTTAGGAGTTTAGGGTTTTAGGGATCCCGAAAAACGGGACTGATTTCAATCCGGTGTGTTTCTGTGCTTGTTTTTGGGTCCCGCGGTTTTACACCGTTTTGGGATTGCTCTCAGTGCTTCAGGTTACAAGACACGCATGGACTTCGTGTGAAAACGAGGGCTACTGTAGGTCTAATTGCAAATTTTCCTACGGCCAGCTGCTACAAAAGCACCGAAGCTAGATTTAGCCTACACCCTCTACCCTACTTCAGGTTGGGCTTGGGATGTCATAATGTATCCCTTCTACATTCTACTTCTGAGGGTATTAACGCAACCCACGGCCCCCACCCCCGGCCCGGTCTCCAACCATCGCGAAGTCAACCTACTTGGAGGTTCATGGGTAGTTATAAGTAGGGTTATAAGTCCCCTAATTTGGGTTATAACTATAGTTATCCTACTTATAACGCCACATATAACTACCCATGAACCTCCAAGTAGGATCCAGCTTGGCGAAAATATGCGGAAGCGCCTTTACCCGGGTTCTTATACGTCACCTGTAGCCGAAAAGACCTACCTTTCTAGTGTATTATTTTTAAGGTAGGTCTTTTCGGCTACAGGCAACCTCTAAAGCGCAAACTTCTTGCAGGGTTTCTGATTTGGGTCCTCAAAATCCACGACCAGGGCTCAACAAATGAAGAGAGCCCCAAGTTGGCAGTTGCAGAGGATAAAGGACCCGCAACCTAGAAGCAAATATGTAGCAGGATTCTCGCTTTGCATACCCCGAAGATGGGAAACTGCTTCAAAAAAACGGCACCAATCTCGCTGCGGACCCGAGCGGCCCAAGGAAGAGACGTGGCTGCAGCGATACTTCACCTAGAAGCTTCGTTTCTTGTGTTGAAGGCATATTCTGTCTTTGCGAGGGGATATGACTCAGAGTTCAGGGTTCAGGGTGGGGTGTAGGGACCTTTTATGAGAGGCTAATCAGGCACACGGCTGGATTTCCACGCCAACTTTGTCATGGTTATCCATGCCTAATTGCGGGCTGTTCATGGTCTTGATTTATGTTCGCCCGCAAGAGCTGGATGACGTCTGCGTTGCCAGAGCAACTGATACTAGGGCTATGCAGTTATCCCCACTGGATTTCCTTCTTGTGTGGCGAGGTTTCGGCTTGGATGCCAAAGCAGATGCTATTCCAAAAGCTGGGTTTGGACCAAGCAGCTGGAACCAGCAGAAAACATCCAACAGCCAACTCATCCAACACACTGCAACCACAACAACTATCACAACGACCGCCACAATGTGGCGCAACAGCCTTTTGCACTCGAAAAGGTTGTGCTCAGACCTGGTAAGGCGTCGAGTAAAGGACAAGCAAAAAAACAGGGCGCAGCAGACGGCCGCCTAAACCCCAAGAAGTCTCACCTCCCAGCTGGTCTTCTTCACGTAGCTGATGACCTCCAGGCCGCTGTCATTAAACGAAGTTGAAAGTGTTCCCCCCAACCCTAAACCCTAAACCCTAAACCCCTAGACCCCGCAAGCCCTGGGCTTTCACTCTTAGGGCTTAGGGTTGCGAGTTTAGTGTTGCAACGCGATGCTCCAAGCGTTCAGGATTTCCAGTCCCTCGGCTCGTGGGGCCCTTAGGGGGTTTGAGGGGCGTGCGAACTTGGGACTTGACAGGGAAGTTGGGCTTAGGCTTCGGAGGTTTGGACTATAGCCTGTGGGCAAGGAGAAGGGCTGAGATGTAGCAAGGCAAGCTACTGAACTTAAGGGCTTGTGGAATCTCATGGTGGCCCTGCAGACGCTTCCGACCTAGAGCCCATGGCTCGTATACCAACAAAGACCTAGTATACTGTTGACAAGTCTGCTTACAAGAGTCCTACGATGTAGTAGACTGTACTCTGGAACACTTCGGTGGCGGTGGTGAACGCACTTGCGGAGGCTGCTGGACAAACCCTAAACCCGAAGCTCTCTAGCAGAGCGCCAATTGGCTTCGGTTGAGGCGTTGGGAGCTGGGCGCTTTCACCCTCCGGCGTTCTTGGCCACTTTCCTGCCGTCTCCTGAATGCCTCCTGAAGCATATTGGATATTATATATATATATAATATTATATATTCTATTTTGTATATTTTCGAATTGTTATATTTAAGTGCCTGTTGTTGATGATAACAAGGCCCCGATAGGCGCGAAAAGACTGCATCGGTCTTTCTCGGGCTGCTGGGGTGGACTCGCCAAAGCCGCCACCATCATGCTCGCCACTCAAGACCCCAGAGAGCCCAATACTCCTTAATTAAGGAATATAGCTTATGATGTAAGCTATATTCCTTAATTAAGGAGTATTGGGCTCTCTGGACACCGATGCCGCCGGCAATGCTGGCAGCGGTGGTGGAAGCGGAGCGTTCGAGGGGAGAGGAGTGTACCGCTCGGGCATTTCCTCTCTGTCCTCTGGTGCATCTCCCGGCGGAGATTCCGAAGTTCCCGTCTTGATCCGCTTAAATGGGCCATCCTAGATTCTGGATACTCTAAACGGAGTATGGTCTTGCACTGTTGTACCCTTTACTAAATCCTGGGCCCTAAACGCTACACCATAAATCTGTTTTTCTCCAGATCCCCCATTCTGGCCCAGAACCATGAACCCGGGCACTGCAGAAAAGCCCCAAAGGTTTCAAGGTTAAGGGGTGTAGGTAGGTGTTTCGGGGTTGAGCGATTTAGCACTGGGTTTGGGTTTGAGGGGCTTTGGCGGAGCCTGCGTGGAGGTTCATGACTAGTTATAAGTGGGATTACAAGGTCTTCTACGGTCTTTTATAGTTATCCTGCACATAGCCCTACTTATAGCCACCCTAAACCCTAGACCCTATAGAACCTTTAAAGGCACCCTTAAAGGCACCCTAAACCCTTACAACCCTACCATGAAACCTCCAAGTACAATATTGCGTGTGCCCGCGGATCGGAGGTGTTGGGGCTAAAGCGCATGAAAGAACCGTAAACCCCTTCGAAAACTTCTGGAAACTTCCAGAAACTTGCAGGTACCTTTAGAAGGCTCTTCTAAGGCATACTCATAGGGACCCTGAGGGGGGTAGGGGGGTAGGGGACTATACTTCCTTAAATAAGCCTTATTAAGTCCTCATTATGGGTATTAAGGCCCCCTACCCCCCTCGCCCCTACCCCCCTAAGGGTCCTTATGACATACCCGGAGAGCCCAATACCCCTTAATTAAGGAATATAGCTTAAATCATAATATGAATCCCCCTATTATTTAAGGTATATTCCTTAATTAAGGGGTATTGGGCTCTCTGGGTACTTGTGGGGCCGGCCTGATCTCCTGGACATGCGATCGGCGCATCCACGAAGCCGGGAAGCCCGTGGGACATGGCCCACTCCTGCTCGATACCTGCTTGGAGGTTCATAGGTAGTTATATGTGGCGTTATAAGTAGGATAACTATAGCTATAACCCAAATTAGGGGACTTATAACCCTACTTATAACTACCCATGAACCTCCAAGTGGAGATTGTTTAGTCGACGCGGGGGGCGCTAGGGTCGAAGGTTTAGGGTTTAGGCTTTAGGGGTTTAGGGTTTAGGGTTTAGACCCAGAGAGCCCAATACTCCTTAATTAAGGAATATAGCTCAAATCATAATATGAATCCCGTTATGGTTTAAGGTATATTCCTTAATTAAGGGGTATTGGGCTCTCTGGGTCGAGATCGATTCTTTAGTCGAGGCTGGGGGCGCTGGGGTCGAGGGTTTAGGGTCGAGTTTAGGTTTGTCAGGTGCCGTGCCCTTCATGAGGACCTTCCGAGGATGCCGGATTTCTTATTGGGGCGATGACAGATAAGGTAGGAACCTGATTAAGAAACCCTGGGGCTTTATTAGGGTTCCTTATATGAACCCCATTATATTGGGGGTTATGGGGCCAGGGTTTCTTAATCAGGTTTCTACATTACAAAGCCTGGGGTGGCCCATCCCAGCGTTCCGTAGCCTGGGGAGGCGACGTAGACCCCAAAACCCCTCAGCAGCCTCAACACGGCTGAATACCTCCAACTCCCTGAGACCTCAACACCCGAACCCTTAAACCATTCGGCCCTGAACCCATAACTCTTTCTGAAGTCGGCCATGCTGCGCTGGGTGCAGGAGACCTCGTCCACACGTCCGCGGCCACGTGCTTCGAGGCATTTGTTACTGACGAGATTGATGATCTTCCTGGTCGTTTCAGGCTCTTGAACTCACCTTCAAGCCCAAACCCAAATGCCCTACCTACACCCCTCAACGGCATTCTCCAAGAAGCGCGGAGCCCCGCAACCCTAAACCCTGCAGCTCTACTCGCAAAGCCGTGGGTGCTGAAATCTGGCGCTGCTGCGGCACTTAAGGTTAAGGGTCCGGTTGCCAAATTGGAGCCTAAAGCTCACATCTTACGTACAAACAGGACCCACACCTTTCCAAGGAGAGAAGGACCTCAAACATGAACCTTGAACCCTAGAGGCTGTTCGGGGTTGTAATTTCGGAGGCTGGGTCATGAGAAACACTAAGCTCTAAACCCTAAATCCAAAACCCTCTTTGAGAGCTGCAGAACATAAGAGAACTCAATGTAGGACCTCAACCAGAACCCTAAACCCTAAACCCTAATTAATGTAGGACCTCAACCAGCAGGACGCACTCTAAAAACCCTCAGAGCCCCAAAGCCCCTCTTTCAGCTCATCAAATACAACCCCGACATAGCCCGAATATAGGTTTAGGGTTTAGGGGCCTTCAGAACAAAGCTTTGGGGTCACCTGTAAAGGCACCCCCACCCTACACACGAGTCTTTTAGTTCGAAGCCTAGAAGAGCCCATACTGTAAACCCGACGCTCTGAGCCGGAGAAGCACGGACTAGATTTGGCGTGTGTCTGTCTGTATATGCATACCGTCCCCAGGGTAATTTCGGTGCCTGAGCTAGGATTATGGAGCTTTCCATGTCAAGTCTACTACAAAACACCCTGGAATAATGTTGCTACTTCGTCAGGCCCCTACCCTTAAGCCTAAACCCTAAGCTCAAACCACATATGATCCTTAAACCAGCAAGTCAAGGCCTGAAACGGCCTCCTGTCTTTAGGGTGGCGAGGGTTTGGCTTCAGGGTTGGTTAAGGTAGTGGCCTTTAGGGTTCAGGGCCTGGGGATTATGGATTAGAGTTATCTAGCCCCAGTTCAAACCTTCCAAACAAACACGCCCTAAGAGCCTGAAGCCCGCCTCCATCCTTGTCATGAAAAGAGCCCTGTGCAACCCTATGATGAAACCCATCAAACCCCTTTGACAAAGCCCTCTAGGAAGACCCTAATTAGCAACCTCACTAGCTCCAAACCCTGAACTGTTTGGAAGTTTCGGGCTCAGGGCCCCCACTTCTCGTTGCTGTCCCATTTGAAGTCCCCAGGAAGCGTGTGCGGGCTGCGCCTGCAAAGCCGCAGGCGACCCGCTTGGAATTAGGGTCTTTTGACTTGGGCTTGTTCATAAGGGCCTTCAAGAGTTTAGAAGGCTCAAGGAGGATTCTGTGGCTTCAGCCTAACTACTTCGTCTAGAGCTCCTGACAGTGAGGATCCTGTGATGCCAGGGTCTATATCTCCTGTAGCTCGAAGAGATCTTGGAGATCGCGGGGCGTATCATCGCAAAAATTTCTCAACCCTAAACCCTAAACCCTAAACCCCTCACTACACTCGCATACTCGCAAAATCTCACTGATATTTCAGGCTTATCTGAGAACACCCTTTGAGTGACTCAAAAGCCCGGTGGGTAAGGAATACACCCCACATCACAACGAGGATCTCCTACGGTTTAGGGTTTAGGGTTTAGGGTTCAAGGATATCCCTGAAATGAGGGGCTTATCAGCAAAAGCTTTTGAAACCCTTATACCACCTATTGAAACCTCAAACAAAGGCACTCAACTCTGTCAAACATACTGAAATAAGTGAAATACGGGAGTTAGAAACCCTATAAACGCCATTATGCATTAGGTCTTGGAGTCCTGGCGTCTGTGGGCATGCAGGGCGACGACTTCCCAGGCCCTGGCCCTAAACCCTCAACCCCTGTCTCCGAAACTGCCTAAATCCCTAAGCACAAAAAACCAAAAGCCCAAAACCCCTGAAATCCCAAATCCAAAACCCTTATAGATCGTTGTGCCCTTTTAGGTCCCTTGCAGACCCCTTCAAGGGGCCCTAAACTCCAATGCTACGCTCATACCCTAAAGGGCTAGAGCCCCGAAACCCTAAACTTCCCTAAACCCCAAAATCGAACTTAAACCCGATTAAACTCACTGGCCCAAAACCCAAGGGAATAAAAGTTGAAACTTTCAGAATCGACTACCTTATAAGAACCCCAAAAGTTGAAAAGTTTAGTTTACAGCCAATAAGTGGGTGGTTGTCAAAATTGCGGTCCCTTTTTGGGTACCCTAAATATTCGGTGCCGTACTATATTAGGGACCCAAAAAGGAACCATAATTTTGACAACCACCCAAGTAAAGGAAGCTCGAGGGGGCTCCTGAGTTTGAACTTCGGCTCTCCCCCGATGGGCTCAACGGTGATCTCCTCGTTCTCCGACTCCTCGGCTGTGGTGTGGTTTAGGGTTTAGGGGTTTAGGGGTTCAGGGGTTTAGGGGTTTAGGGGTTTAGGGGTTTAGGGGTTTAGGGGTTTAGGGGTTTAGGGTGAAGGGTTTGGGGCTGGGGGGTTGGGGTTGGGGTTTAGAGAATAATATAGAACGTTAAGATAAATGGTATAAATGGATTCTGATTGTATATAATGGTACTATGGACAGTCAAGATTTTGGTCACAGGGCTTTTAGGGTTTTTGGTGTTCTGGATTTTTGTGTTTTAAAGTTTTGGTGTTTTTTTGTTTGGTTTTTGGTGGTTGGGGTTTAGGGTTTTGGGTGGTAGGGTTTAGGGTTTAGGGTGGTAGGGTTTAGGGTCTGGGGTTTTAGGGGAAAAGTCTTTAGGGCTTTAGGGCTTAGGGTTCAGAGCTTAGGGATAAGGGCAGCGGGGGCTGGAACTCAGGGGCTTATAAAGTTTTTGAGGTTCTGAGGGTTTACCCTAAACCCTAAACCCTCAGAACCTTAAGGTTTTTAAGGTTCTGAGGGTTTAGGATGGGTTTTATTTTCTTAGGGGGGGCCGCTTATGAAAGAGACTCACAGGGCATAGCCTTCAGGGCTTCACAGGTGTCTTTGTTTACAACTGCGGCCGTTTGGCTCTAAACCCCAACCGGCCCTAAGCCCACAGCCCTGGCACCAAAACCCAAACCCAAAAAATGGCAGTCTTAGGGTTTAGGGTTTAGGGGTTTAGGGGTTTAGGGGTTTTAGGGGTTTAGGGGTTTAGGGGTTAGGGTTTAGGGGTTAGGGGTTTAGGGGTTTAGGGTTTAGGGGTTTAGGGTTTAGGGTTTAGGGGTTTAGGGGTTTGGGGGTTTAGGGGTTTAGGGGTTTAGGGGTTTAGGGGTTTGGGGTTTAGGGTGGTCAGCCCTTTACCCATGCATGCATACTGGTACTGATGGTTTAGGGTTAGGGCTACGTGCACACACAGTGACACCCGCATCCTTTGTAACTACAGCGGTGATCATGTCTTTACCATCATCTTCGTCAAGCTCGGCATCGTCGTACATGATCTTCACCATCACCATCATCATGATCATCTTAAGTTGCATGCTGCATTAAGAGCAGTTCAATCCAGTTCTAGTAAGACGGACCGCAAAGAAAGGTACAAGTGCATGTAATATAAGTTTTCAGGGCATAACATCTGCATAAACTAACAACCTTAAAACCTGAACCCTAACACCCTAAACCGATCATGAGCTGTAGACCTGACAGCACTAGTGCTCTTTGCCACGGCAGGAACCGGTAGGGTCCTGCCTAGGGTTGAGTGGCTGCGCGAGCCTCGACTAGGCTTTACAGGTTGTAAACCCTTTATCCTAAACCTTAAGGGAAACCTAATATAGGGGCCTACAGTTACTTGGGGTTCCTTGTCATACTTATCGTATAATATGCCCCAAAACCAAGCCTAATTACTAAGGCCCCTAAACCCTGAACCCTAAACCCAAGGCCTTAAAGGAACCCTTTCAAGGAACCCTACTCTAAGCAGGAAGGCCCCTAGGTTCGACGGACCAAAAAAACCCTAAACCCGAAATCCTAAACCCAAAACCCTAAACCCGAAATCCTAAATCCTAAACCCTCAACCCGAAATCCTAAATCCTAAACCGGAATAAAGGAAACGTAAACGGGAGGCACTACATTCCAAATGCAAGGCCGTGGTGAAGGCGTTCGAGGCAACCTCGTTTCGATCCTAGGTCTGGGCAGCTACGGTTTTAGGGTTTTGTTTAGGGTTTAGGGCTTTAGGGTTTAGGGTTTAGGGTTTAGGGTTTGAGGGCCAATTAAGACTTTTAGGGGCCCCATTAGCGGGGTCTATAAGGGATCCTTAACGGTTTTGGGCTTCGGGCTTTGGGTTTGGGGTTTTGGGGTGTGGGTTTAGGTTTCGGATTTAGGGCTTACGTTTCTCTTGGGTTTAGGGCTTGCCCGGTTTAGGATTTGGGACTTAGGGTTTCAGGTTCTCTTGTGGACTTAATAAGCAGAGGAGGGTTCCTTTAGTGTTCTATAAGGGATCTACTGAAAAGAAAGGCTCTGAACAAAGGTGGCCTTAACAATTCGAACAAGGAGTAAGGAACCCTCAGGAACGACATTTTGGGTGGGGTGGAAGGCTTTTGAGTTTAGGGCTTTGAGGGTTACTCAGAGATCTGACTAATCAGTTTGTCTTACTTCGAAAACTACCCCCATACAGAATCCACATACTTATACCGTAGTCTGTGCTTCGGGTTTCGCGGCTTGGGATTAGGGGCTTCGGGTTGGCAGTTTTGGGTTTAGCTTGAAGCCTGCGGCTTAGCCTAGCTTGAAACTGCTTGGGGTTGCTAACAGCTTGGATTCGGGGGGCCCTCTCAATAAGGTCCCTTTCAAGAGAGCCTGAAGTAGGGTTCCGAAGAGTTCTCTTTAAGGGGTCTCCCTAATACTACTTAGGAGTTGTGTGCGAGGGGCTGCTTAGATTTGGGTTCTTAGGCTATGTCTTGTTCGGTTCAGTTCTACTTAGTTTGTTCGGCTCGTTTCCAGCTGCTACGCTGGTAAAGGCCAGAGTATAGGCTAGACTTTAGGGCTTACGGCTGTGCAGTGAAAGTTGTGTATAGGGGCATCAATAATCAGAATAGGGTTTGGGGCCTGTGTACTATAATTATGGATAATTATTAAGGCCCCTTCTACTAAATTAGGCCCCTTCTACTAAATTTTATAATGGCCCTTATAATGGCCCTTATCGACTCCTTTAAAGGAACCCCAAATAGTATAGGTAATTATTTAAGCCCCTATGGTAGGTCTCTAAAGATTCTGATTCACTAGCGCCTTGTAGGGCTCTGACCATAACAAAACAAAGAGTAGGGTTTAGGGTTTAGGGTTTAGGGTTTAGGGTTTCAGATTCAGGGTTTAGGGTTTAGAGAGTAGTTGCAGGAAGCCTGAGTTAGCTGAGAAGTCGTAGGACAAGCTTTACAATTCCTAAAGAGATTCCTAGATAGGCCCCCGAACCCCCAACCCCCACCCCGAAACCCTGAACCCTGAACCCTACTCGCAACATGAATGACATCAAAAGCATTTTCGTGCAAGCCCTACAGGTTTGACCCAGAAAGAAGTTCGCCTGCAAGGTGTGAAACCCATGTGTGTAGGCATGGTTTTGGGGGTTCAGGGGTGTGAAACTTCGAATTTGAAGCCCATTCCTCTTCTTCCCGAGTCTCGAATTTCTGATTGTTGCCATCGTGGCAAGGGTACATGTAGATGTTGTTGTTACCATCCAGGGACATGTCCAAACACCTGGAAACTTTCATCTGTTTGTAGGAACCAGAGAATACAGTGTGCACGTCCAACTTTTCGGACCCTTAGCATCAAGACGAAGTATGGCCACCACCCGCCTGTGGTCGTGTTCGCTTCGAATCTGAGCCGTGTCCTCATCCCAGTACCACTTCTGGTTCGCCCCGTCGTGGCACTCGTGCATGTAGACATTCCTCAGAGTCCAAGCTCAAGGCACCTAATTCAAGCGAGCACACTTCAAAATGAGTCGAACCTACTATCGTAACTCCGGAAATGCTCTGCCGGCGCGACTCTTCGTGCCAAGGTGGGCGTCCAAGCACTTGTTATCATGCACGGAGATGATGTTCCCATCGAGCATGTACCACTGTTGATTGAGGCCGTCGTGACAAGTGTGAATGTACACGTTCCTCGGTCGCAGCAGGTTCGTCGGGGTTGAGACCAGGGGTGTGGCACAGAAACCCCACCCCCCTCTCCACAACTTCTGTCGAATAATATCACGGAGCTTGTTTCACAATTGTAATCTTGTAGCTTTGCTGCTCCTCATGCTGCTGCTTGCTGGCGGTTGATCGCAAAGTTCAGATTTTTGCTGAAGATGCGGTGCCTGTACTGACGCCTCCAACCGGTTTTGCAGGGCCCAGGCCTCCGAAACCCGGGGCATCCCACGTTCTGAAGCCCAATCCTCACCTCCCGACATAGGAGACTGAACAGCGCTCCAGGGTCGTAGAGATCCGGATAACTCGAGAGCTGTGGAAAGTACCCACACCCCTCATCCCCAAACCCCAAGCCCCAACCCCAAGCCTCTGAAATCCGCTCCAAGGTTCCCATTGTGTTTGTAATCCAAGCACCCGTTGTCTGCTTGGCGGACTTTCAAGCGCCATGGGACGATGCGGTGAATACCTGGAATTTAGCCCCTTGAACCCTCGACCCAAAACCGCTAGGATTTACATCTCAGCGGGGCTTGTGGCTTCGATGCGTGGGACTCACGCTTTCGTCGCAGACCTGAATCATCAGAGTAGGGCTCAGGGCAGATGCTACTAGGTACTTACAGACTATCACCAACGCCGAAAGTCCGGCTTTTGGTGGAAGGTTGGTCATGAGAGAGAGAGAGAGAGAGAAAGAAAGAGAGAGAGAGAGAGCGAGAGAGAGAGAGAAGGAGAGAGAGAAGGAGAGAGAGAAGGAGAGAGAGAAGGAGAGAGAGAGAGTGTCAGAGAAACGGACAAGAACCAGGGCGGTGGCAGCAACAACCAGAAGGATGAGGCTCCTCAAGAAAGACTTGACTCAGAAAATCAGAGGCCCAGGAGAGAGAGCNGGGGAGAGGGGAGAGGGGAGAGGGGAGAGGGGAGAGGAGCGTGTCGGAGCGAGAGAGCGCGTGAGAGAGCGAGAGAGCGAGAGAGAGCGAGAGAGAGAGAGACCGAGACTCTCGAGCCTGAACCAAAGACCGAAGACTACGCCCAAGCCTGAACCATGGCTTTGGGATTTCAGCCGCGGCAGCGATCCCGCTGTAAACCCTAGACCCCAAGCCACCAGGAACAGCACATGCTTAGGGCAGGACACGAACTTCTCAAAACCAGGACATGCCCGAAACATCGCCTCCAAACAATCGAAATCCTAAACCCTAAGCTTGATTTACACCAACTCCCTATGAATTCGCACTGGTCGCTGCAAAGGCACTCATGCAAGTCCCCTCACTTTCGCTGGTAATCGTGATAGATCCCGGCAGGGGTAGTGTCTGGGATCTGGGGCTTTCGGTTTAGGGCTTTGGGGTTTAAGGAATATGTGATAACATACTATAATATACTGTAACATACCTGTATATACTATAGTATACTGTAGTATACTACAGCATACTAGAGTCTGTTATACTACACTATACAGTAGTATATTATAGTATGCTGTAATGTACTGGGATTTTTGGTGTGTTTCGAGATTTAAACCGGGCGAACGCCATCAGACCCCAGTTCGTCTGCAGCAGTTCGCGGGGAAGAAGCGGTTCCCATGAGCCGCGGGAAACCCTCAGTCAAGCTTGTCTTTAACATAGGGTTTAGGGTTTAGGGCTTAGCTCCTGAAACTGAAATCCTGAAATCCGACAGCCTAACTCCGCAAACTGTCCGGGTTTGAGACCAAAACGAAAGCTGTTGGAGTTCTGCGCTGGGCGGAGTGAAGGCTCATTCAGTTGCCTGTCCAAGTTTTGAACCGACCAGGACCGGGATTCGGGCTTAGTACTAGGGCGCTTTCCCAACAATTGACCCAAATGCCAAATAGCCCTGCAAGCTGGAGCTTAAGGCATCCCATCAAAATCGAGTCTGTCGGGTCCTTAACCCCTGCACCTAATTTTCTTTGAAAGGCCTCCAAATTTAGAACAGGGTCTTGGGATTCTACGAAAAATTATGTAGGGGCTCTTTCTTTTAAACCCGGGAAGGCTTGGCCTTTCCGAAGACAGGAGGCCTTCTCCACTGCGTTACCGTAGGTGCTTGCAGCAGTGCACGTAGCCGACCTCGACATGTTGGCTCAATATGTTGATCTGCACTATTAGTAACTATGATTGTTCTTGCTATTACTGTTGTTCTGACATTGCTGTTAACTATTAGTGTTACTATTACTATGTACTATGTACTATGCACTATGTACTGTGCACGATGTACTATGTACTTTGTACTATCATGTACTATGTACTATGTACTACTACTATGTACTATTACTATGTACTACTACTATGTACTATTACTATGTACTATTACTATGTACTGTTACTGTTACTAATGCTGTTACTATTACTAGTACGATTACTATTACTCTTACTGTGACTATAACTGCTACTGCTTACTGCTACTGCTACTGCTACTGCTACTGCTACTGCTGCTACTATTACGACTACTACTACTACTACGACTACTACTACTACTACTACTGCTACTACTACTACTACTACTACTACTCCTGCTACTACTACTACTACTAATAATACTACTACTACTGCTACTACTACTACTACTGCTACTGCTACTACTACTACTACTACTAATCCTGCTTCTACTACTACTACTACTACTAATACTACTACTACTGCTACTACTACTACTACTACTACTACTACTGCTACTGCTACTACTACTACTACTACTACTACTAATTTACTTGTGTTGCTGTTACTTTTGCTACTGATACTGTCATTTTTGCTTTAGATAGTGATACTGCTATCGCTATTGTTATTGTTATTGGCGTTGTTATTTTGTGATTGATGTCACGATTGTTATTGTTATACATAGTTGCTGTTGTGACTGTTATCGTTAGTTGTTTCGATTACGCAATTTGTAACTTACGTCTTGTCCCTAATGAACCTTTAAGCCTGAACGACCTGAGTTTGGGGTTCGGTTGTAACGACCAGAACAGGACGTTGGGGTATGTAATACTCACCCTAAACCCTAAACCCTAGGCCCAAAACCATAATCTCTCCTGTAATGAGAGACCCCGTGGACTACCACTACCAGCAATTCAAGCATCCTTACAGTAGGACTCTGCAAAGACTCTCTGAGCCTGGAAGATCAGGCTTGGCTTGTGAAGGCGGTTTACTGTTGCGCGTAATTAACAGGAGTGGGAGTCATGGTTGAGTAGCGTAGGGTTTAGCAAGTGGCGTTTAGGATTTAGTACGCCTTTTCCTGTTGTGAATTGTATTCTCACTATCGCACTATTCTAAATCAAAAGGTCCCGCTCTCGCTGCTTTTCTTGTCATCGTTCCTGATGAGTTATTCTTCTGGCAATGGTACCGGTGCTAGTGGCGTCTTTATCGATACAAAGCTACCGTAGCTGTGGCTATGATAGCGTTGCAATTTTCCAAAGTCTTCGGACTATGATTCTGACTGGTCTGCGACCCAAATAAAGGAAGCCGCACAAACCAGAAACCCTGAGAAAGACTGCTGACGGAGGCAAAGCCACATGCCAAGGTGGCTGTTGCTCTGGAACCCAATCGAGTCCTGAGTCCAAAACTTGTTGGCTGCGGCCTGGACTGCTCGTCCGGGGGGCCTGCCTGGGGCCTTCGGATCCTAAACCCCAACTAGACCTAAAAATTAACCTAGGAATAAAAAGGGTGCCCTTTTTGGCTTAAAGGGGGTTATAAGGGAACCTAGACCTTAAAAAGGGGAATAAGGGCCTACTCTGGGTCCAAGCCAAACCCTAGAGCCCTTGCAAGCCCTAAAGCCTTTAGCTAGAGCCCCGAATGCCCTAAACCCTCGAGACTAAAAGCCCTAAGCCCCGGACTCCCTAAACCCTAGACCGTAAACCATATCAATGCAGTACTCAAACAACACTAGACCGTAAACCATATCAATGCAGTACTTAAACAACACTAGACCGTCAACCATATCAATGCAGTACTCAAACAACACTAGACCGTAAAGCATATCAATGCAGTACTTAAACAACACTAGACCGTAAACCATATCAATGCAGTACTCAAACAACACTAGACCGTAAACCATATCAATGCAGTACTCAAACAACACTAGACCGTAAAGCATATCAATGCAGTACTCAAACAACACTAGACCGTAAACAATATCAATGCAGTACTCAAACAACACTAGACCGTAAAGCATATCAATGCAGTACTCAAACAACACTAGACCGTAAAGCATATCAATGCAGTACTTAAACAACACTAGACCGTAAACCATATCAACGCAGTACTCAAACAACACTAGACCGTAAACCATATCAATGCAGTACTCAAACAACACTAGACCGTAAACCATATCAATGCAGTACTCAAACAACACTAGACCGTAAACCATATCAATGCAGTACTTAAACAACACAATCATAAGCATAATAGTAACAATAACATCAGTAATAGTAGTACTAGCAGTAGTAGTAGTAGCAGTAGTAGTAGTAGTCGTCGTCGTCGTAGTAGTAGTAGTAACAACAGCAACAATGACGCAGCCAGAGAGCCAGGACGTGCTCGCCACAGCTAGCATCCAGCTGGAAGCTTCGTAAAGTTGTCGGAGCTGAACCTCTCTCTGCCACAGAGCCCAATAATATTTAGGGTTTAGGGTTTAGGGTTTAGGGTTTCCTTAATAATTAGAATAGGGTTTTGGGGCCCATTCTGCTACTACAGGGGCCTAAATAATTACCAATACTATTTTGGTGAATCCTTATTATGATCATAGTATAATGGGCCCCGAAAACCTATTCTGATTATTAAGGCCCCTATAGTATAGGCTTCAAGCGAAGCAAACTTTAGGATTCAGGGTTTAGCGCTGAGGGGCTCGAGAGCTGCACTTAAAGCTTACAAAGAGTCTAATGTAGGAACCCGATTAAGAAACCTTGGGCCTTTTTTTAGGGTTCCTTATATATGAACCCTACTATTTTGGGGCTATAGGCCCAGGGTTTCTTAATCAGGTTCCTACATTATGAGGCTTTGACAGGTTTTATACAGTCTCTAGGTTGCAGATAGGGCCGCAACGAAATACGTGTTGTAGTATATAGGGTTTTTTAACATGACTTGAGGCATATTCCTGAATTGAAGGGCATTGGCCTTTCTACGCATCAGGCCTCAAACTTCCCATCGGATGCAACCGAACGAAGACCAACGGATTTCGGTCTGCAGCCCCTGGTGAAAAATCCTGTCCGTCGCAGGGAGCAAAACGAATCCCCGAACCAGAAGGATTGGGACGAAGGGTAGACTTCAGCTCCTGGTTTGCGGTGTTTAGGGTTTAGGGTTTAGGGGTTTGCGGAGTTTACGGTTCAGGGCTTAGGATTTCGAGTTTCGGGTTAGGGTTACAGGATGTAGGTTTCAAATCCTAGGGCTGAGACCTAGGGCTAAGACCTCACTGAACTTAGAATGATGCTGCTTGACTTAGGCCCTAGGCCCTAATCCGTAAAACCCCCGGGGCTCTGGGCTCAAGGTCGAAGACCGGGGCATATTGTTCCACTGATGCTACTCCTCATATGGGGGCCTGGATACTCAGAATAAGGCGTTGGGGGTATGATATAGTATATGGCATGGCATGGCAGGGCAGGGAAGGGCAAGGCAGAGCAGAGCATGGTACAGTGTATGGTATGGTATGGTATGGTATGGTATGGCATGGCATGGCATGGCATGGCATGGCATGGCATGGGATGGTATGGTATGGTATGGTATGGTATGGTATGGTATGGTATGGTATGGTGTGATGTGGTGTGGTGTGGTATGGTATGGTGTGGTATGGTATGGCATGGTATGGTGTGGTCTAGCAGTCATGATACTACAAGGCCCGAAGGCACCAGGTTTCTCGAGGGCTCACAGTTTAGGATTTTCGGCCTTGGGCCGAAATCCACAGCACTCCGGGCTTCCGACGCGGCTCCGTTTCATTTCGGATCCATGCTACAGCGCAAGCCAGTGTCTCATAGTTTAGGGCTTAGGGGCTTTAGGGTTTAGGGTTTAGGCGTTGTCTCATAATCCCGAACAAAGCTACGCTTTATGTAGCATCCACGAACAGAAATGATGACGAATCATAGTTCAAGTGAGCATCGGTTGTATATGTACCAACTGACTGTGTCCTGACATGCTAAGGCTACTACGAAGCCCTCTAAACCCCTTTACAGAAGCCAATAAGACCTTATATAAGCCCTATACATCTGAAACTTTTTGAGTTTGTAAATCCTGACGACCCCCAAAAAGCTTTACAAAACCCGAACCTAAATCCTAAACCCGAAACCCGAAACCGAAACTCCAGAAAGCGTAAAGATTCTGCTGTCCAGGTGCCACGATTCTGAAGCCCGCTGTGGGACTTGCCGGGCACGTTTGCTCCAGTCTTGAACCTGCTTCTGGTTTAGGGGGGTTAGGGGTTTAAGGGGGGTTTCGGGGCGTTTAAGGGGGGTTTAGGGGGTTTAGGGGTTTAAGGAGGTTTAGGGTTTAAGTTGAGGGTTTAGGCTTTGAAGCCGTTGCTGTAGAGGGCTGTTCAGCGGTTTTGGAGGGACTTTTTCGGATTCCTGGCGTTTAGGGTTACTAGAAACAGTCCAAAGACCTGGAGAATCAAAATGCGTTTTAGGGTTTAGGGTTTAGGGTTTAGGGGAAGGACTACAACTACAGCCACAACAACATGGTTCAAGGTACATTCCTTGATTAAGGGCTCTTGGCTGGCTATCTGAGTGTCAAGCGTAGACCCGTCCTTTCGTTTACTTTACGGGCTTTGAACATTAGGATCCCTCTAAGAATCCCTTTGGGCGGAAGCAGACTAATTATGATCCGAGGACTTACTGGTGAGAACAAGCCCCAATTCAGTGAGGATTTCATAGTTTGGTGCGGCTCAGGGTAGCGCCTACCGCCTACATGTCGCGGTGTCTGATGTGACGGCATCTGAATTTTAGGTCTACATTTCCCCCCACGGAACGCCAAAAGGGCCGCAGAACCCCTTGCGGAACCCTTGGGAACCCGTTTATGAGAATCCCAAAATCGAGCTAACCGTGCCGGGGCGCTCGTCCCAGAGGAGTGAGCCCAGATCCACGGCCTCCAGCATCTGATCCTCAGCAAGGTGTTCAGGGCTGTTTCCTGGGTTTAAGATTGAGGGTTTAGGGTTTGGGGTTAGGGTAGGACATTTCTGTCCGGTGACTTGCTAGCTAGCGCTTTTTGTAGCAGGGTCCAGGACTTTTTTGCGGCTTCAAGACGGAAGTTTTCTAAACTTAGGGTCCCCTCTTGGGTCCTTAGAATCGTACGGCACCTAGAGAACTACCCCTATGGCTTTTGGGAAAGGAGACCGAGCTTAGCCTGTCGGGTCCGGAACTTTAGGGCTAGGGGTTTAAGCGTTTTAGGGGTTTAAGGGTTTACGGTTTAGGGTTTAGGGTTTTTAGGGGTTTAAGGGTTTAGGGATTGCGAGGGTTTAAGGCTTTAAGGGCGTAAGGGTTTAAGGGCTTTGGGATTGTGAAACCCTAAACCCTAAACCCTAAACCCTGGGCCTCTGGGATTGGGTTCCAATCGGCGGTCCGGTATCAGCGACCAAACCTCCGAGCCTTCGAGGACAAACCTCGGTAAGCCCTCAACGCTCAACCCTAAACCTTCCCTAAGCCCCAAAACCCTGAACCCTAAACCCCGAAACCCCTAAACCCCTAAACCCCTAAACCCCAAAACCCCTGAACCCCTGCAACCCTAAACCCCCAACACCCCTGCAACCCTAGCCCCAACACCCTTGTCAGCCCCTCACCCACCTTTAGCTTGTACGCTCCCAAGCCGAATGCTTTGATGATGGCGGTCCCCAGAGACTCCCAAATCACAGCCCTTGAATGACACTTCGGGGTTTAAGAGTTTTTGGATAAAGGGCTGCGGTTTGGGATTTAGGGAATGGGGTTAAGAGGGCTTGGGTTTATGGATTATCTAGGTAATAGAGTTTAGGGTTTAGGGCCTCCAAGCAAGGAATATATCTTGGATACTGTCCCCGTTCAGTAACAGTTGGAGAACACTTTGGATATAGATAGATATGGCTCTTAGTTAGTAGTACTCATTAGGAGCAATACCCAAGATGTACCCTAATCACTAATCAGGCAAGGAACTCTCTGCAATGATTTACTTACCTTTGGTTAGTAGGGCATGGAGGAATGGGGTACAATTATAACTACTATTACTACCATTCCTCCATTCCCTACTAACCAAAGGTAAGTTTAGGGTTTGTATATTCCTTATTTCAAGGGTTTGGGGCTCTCTGGGGCTGGGCTTCGTGACAAAGACGAAGATGTAGACAAAGCCTCCGATTTCTGGTTTCTGCCAGAGCCACGAAGCCCCAGAAACAACAACCCTAAAACCGCCCGCCAGCCTACACCCGAATACTCGGTTCATTTTTCGGCGAGAGACAACACAGCTGCAGAAGAAAAACCCTCCCTTCTCAACATCTCAAGCTCAAACACACCGAAAAAGCGGACTCCCAAACCCAAAACACTGCATCCCCTGAAAAAATCAACTAACACCACCTGAAAACGAATAAGCCATGAGCCTTTTGCCCCAACCAATCCCCTCGCAAACAAAAAACAAAACAATGCCTCATATAAAATACACAACTATGCGTAAAAAAAGTAAAGCAGTGATAAAACAACACTGCAATATAAAAATGAAAACCACCACAAACCCTAAGCAACCGAAACATCAAAAAGATGTCTTTCAGCAAAACACGAGAACTCAAGCCCCTTAGCCCTAAACCCTCGGCCCAAGCGTCGGGCTCGGCCTCGCTGCTACAAGCAGATCCCTTGAGGCGCAGATTTCCGTCGGCCTTCAAGCACTGACCTGGTCCCAGAGTCGCCGGTGCCACTGGTTTAGGGTACTTGTGATTATGATTCTGAGTACGATTATGATTCATGATTATGACTATGACATATAATAATGATGATGATGATGACGGTGGTAGTAGTAGTAGTAGCAGTAGTAGTAGTAGTAGTAGTAGTAGCACTAGCAGCAGCAGGAGTAGTAGTAGTAATAACAATAGTAGTCGTCGTAGTAGGGGCAGTAGTAGTAGTAGTAGTAGCACTAGCAGCAGCAGGAGTAGTAGTAGTAGCAGTAGTAGTAGTAGTAGTAGTAGTAGTAGCAGTAGCACTAGCAGCAGCAGGAGTAGTAGTAGTAATAACAATAGTAGTCGTCGTAGTAGGGGCAGTAGTAGTAGCAGTAGTAGTAGTAGTAGTAGTAGTAGTAGTAGTAGTAGTAGTAGTAGTAGTAGCACTAGCAGCAGCAGGAGTAGTAGTAGTAGTAGTAGTAGTAGTAGTAGTAGTAGCACTAGCAACAGCAGCAGTAGTCGTAGTAGTACTAGTATAGGTGGTGATAGCAGTAGTAGTGGGAGTGGTCGTCGTAGTTGTCGCAGCAGCAACAGCAGCGGAGAGGAGGAGCAGTAGGTCAGTAGGAGAGACACCAGCAGCAGCAGCAGTAGCTAGCAGTCATGACAGTAATTCTAGCTATAATAAGTTACTAGGAATAACTTAATAGTAGTATGCCGAGCGGCTCACACACCAATTTGTATGCAGAGGGTCAGCAATGTTCGAGAAAGGAAGCTGCTGCTAGCTGGCACTCCCCCATATGCAAACGGAGCCAGGGCGCGGAAGCTGGCGCAAGTCATGTTGTAAGGCTCAAACAAGGCACATGACCAAAAATTAGGACAGGGATATCCCATATAGACCCCTTATAATGAAGCCCAGTAGGGTAGGGATATCCCTGTCAAATGCTTCTGCTGATGTCCTTTCTGGGTCCATAATGTTGAAACGCAACTGCCTGGCCTGGATGCGACAGCGACCTGCCAGACACTTGATTGTTCGAAGAAACCGCAGCGGGGTAAGGGTTAAACGGTTAAAGGCTTTCAGGCAAGCCACAAAGGCCTAAAGCCTTTATAAGCGGCACCCACAAAGGCCTGGCCAGAGTTCTCAAGGCAGGTGGGGTGAAGTGTTTCGGACGACTACCCCAAGGTAAACCCAACACCCTAGACCATAAAAGCTTTTATCTGGACTCAGCCTGAACCGGCGCATTGTCTCCGAGGCATCGGGCATAAGCTCGGCCACGAAGACATCCAACCCACCGCCTGCAAAGCACTTCGAAGGCTTCGGGAGTGAAGGATCTTTCCAATTTAGGCGTAACTAAGGCCTCTTGAAGGTTGTATAGCGGGTTTGCAGGGCCAGGGGTTTCAACAGGTTTCGCATTTTCTTAGTGGGGGGAGGGTCGCTCTTACAGCTGGGAAAGTAAAATGACAAGGATCGTCATGGCCGATACTTCTTTTCTAAGCGCTACACTGTAGACCCCTGATGTTTCTGTAAGGGCCTGAAATGTTTTCATCATCCTTACACAAAACGGAAGGAGGTTTATGAATCAGGGGACTACATAGAAGCCCCTTACAGGTGGCTAGTTCTTCTTCCATAGTACTCCCATAAGACCCCCCTTTACCTTATAGGAGTGGTATGGGAGGCTTATGCACCTGTAAATGGCTTAGACTAAACTTAAACCCTAAACCCTGAACCCTAAACCCATTAGGATTTGGTCTTCCGGGGTTTCGGGCTGCAGGGTGCAGAACAACCCTCATGAAGTAAAGGCCTAAATATTTACCAAAGACCAACCCCTAAACCCCTAAACCCTATTCCCTAAGGTTCCTATGTTCGACATTAATTAAGGCCCCTAAACCCTATACCCCTAAACCCTATTCCCTAAGGTTCCTATGTTCGACATTAATTAAGGCCCCTAACCCCTAAACCCCCAAACCCTATTCCCTAAGGTTCCTATGTTCGTAATTAATTAAGGCCCCTAAACCCTAAACCCCTAAATCCTATCTTTTAGGGTTCCTATGTTCGTAATTACAGCCGTTTTTGACGGGGCCCCAGCCCAGGACTTCCCTTTGGCGGTCAAAGCTGGAAACCAAGACGGCAAAAATAGGGTTCTTTGTGGGTTTGGTTTTTCGTTTTTTTGAGGTTTGTTAATTCGGGGTTTTGTTTTGGGTTCAGGGCTCTTTTGGGTTTAGGGCCAGTTTAGGGTTTACACGGTGTTCGACGTACCCTGCGCATATGCAGATATTATGAGTTTGCCCTTCCGGGTTGGGGGCGGAGGGCTTGGATCCTAAGCCCGAAGCCCGAAACCACCCTAAACCCGATAACCCTAATCCCGAAAATGCTATACCCCAACCCTAAATAAACCCCAAACCCGAACCCCCTATAACCCCAAACCCTAAACCACAAGCCCAGCCTTCGCGAAGACCACCCGATGAAGTCACCGTGCGCCGCGAGCGCGTGTCCTTGGCTCACGGCTTAAAGAGTCCTGGATTTGGCAATTCAAGGTTATCAAATTTGTATGTATATCTACATTTACATTGAGGTTTTTGTACTTGTATAGGGGCCCAAAAAAGCACATAAGCAAAAATTAGGATAGGGATATCCCATATAAACCCCCTTATAATGAAGCCCAATAAGGTAGGGATATCCCTATAAAATGCTTATGCTTATGTGCTNGCACATAAGCAAAAATTAGGATAGGGATATCCCATATAAACCCCCTTATAATGAAGCCCAATAAGGTAGGGATATCCCTATAAAATGCTTATGCTTATGTGCTTTTTGGGTCCCTAATTGTAACTGCAATAAGCAAAATCAAAAGAGGGCTTGGGGATTAGGATCTTCGGTTTCAAGGTTGTGGATTCTCGGGTTTTGCGATCTAGCGCTGACGGATTGGAGTTTCGTGTGTGGTGCGGGGGGTTTGGCAATCCCAAAGTGCCAAAGATAATGCCAGGAAAACCCGCAAACAAAATGGCACGGAAGACCCGACCTATGCAGCACTACAGTTTAAACCTGAAGTAAAAACGCTACCGAGTGCCAATTCGTGTAGGACAGAGTCCTTCTTCAAACGATAAATCAGTGTTATGAGCTTTAGACCCTCAAACAAAAACGCAAGCCAAAGCCTGAAACGAGAGTGCTTCCAGCAGATGTGGTCGCAACGGTCAACAAACAGTGCCAGCAGTGGTAGAGAATGACTATCGCATCAATTAAAGCAACCGCAATCAGAGTACACTGGCAAAAGCCTTTGTCGTTACTAAAGAAAGCAGAGCCCGAGCTTGGGTTTGGAGTCAGGGGAAGCTCATATTGGGCTTTAGTACGTGACCTAGACCAAAGTATAATGATCAACTGTATTTATACATTATCAACTTTAATTTACATATATGCATAGAAATATAAGCCTCTATACATATACATGTATATGATACAAATGGCAACGGGTCTGCAAGGGGATCCCAACAGCCCAGAACAGTCGGGCCCGTAAAGGGCGCACCACAGACAGCGCCAAAGAGTGTCGGTAGCCGATCTCCGGGACAGGAGTGCCAGACACGGTGGTTATGCCTCCTAAGTGCTTATATGCGTCGATGACAGGCAAGCGGTGTTCACACCCTGTAACCGAACTGCACACAACAAGGTAACGACCATCACTGTCCGAAAGCACCGGAAGGAGTGGGTCCTCAGCATCGGAGAGGAGCGAGGTAGTCTTGTCGGCGGCAAAGGTAAGCTGAATGCCGAGGGCGTCAGCCTGTTACACTTTTACCACTTGGACAACCCTGGCGGTCAGGGAACGTCGACACGACTGCCCAGTCATGCGCACGAAGTCATCGGCCCAAGAACCACAGGACAGGTGTGACGGGGCAGCCGAATCGGGCCACAAAGGCGAGCCAAAGGTGGAGGGCATGGGCATATATATATATATATATATACATACATACATAGAGGCCTGAAACCGCGAAGTGCGCAAAGCGCGTTTGCAAGAGGGACGAGCGGCCACCGATAGTTGCAACTGCAGGCCCTTTGCAAAGAAGAGCTCCTGCCCGGGCTTGTGATGGGACTGGGAAGGAGCCCCAGACAAAAAAAAAAGCAAGCCTAAACCCTGAACCCAAAACTGAACCACTCAACCTCTCAAAAAGCCCCAAAGAGCGAAGGTGCAGCACGAGAAGAGCAAGGACGGTTCGCCTCTATAGTTCCAGGCCTCAACACTTCGCTTCGGAGCTGAATGAAGCTTCCCTTCAAGGCATCCAAAGAGCAGCTTACTGGAAGGACCCATGCAAGAAGCCTAATGACAGGCATGTCGTTCGGGAAGTCCTGGCGAATTTGTGCATCCAGATCTGCGTAGACCTTTGACACCACCTGCTGCAGCGCAGGCGAGGGTACTAAACCCTAAGCCGCGGCTCTGTACTCGTGCTTGGTGATCCAAGGCCGATGATAACTTGAATTCAACGATTTGGGCCCTTTCCGTTACGGACAGGAAAATTTCGGATGCTTCGGTGGACCCTCAGGGCTTTGGATGTAGAGAATGATCCGGGGTTGGAAGGTTGCGTGCTTTATTGGGACCCAACGCCGCTTGCGCAACCCCATATGCCTGTGTCTGAACAGGGTTTTGCGGTTTCCGGCATAGTATCGCATACTCATAACTCATAAGGAGCAACAGGGGATACTATAGCTAATCCTATTCTGACCCAAATCTCAAACTTTTACACCCCACACGCTTTGCCCTAAACCATTAAAGTGTAAGCCTGAAGCCTTAGCCCGAGATCCCCAAACGCCACCACCCCCTCAACACAAAGCAAGAAACCTAAGGCCTTAGGGTTTAGGGTTTAGGGTTTAGGGCTTAACCTTACCCTCAAACCCGGACCCTGCAAGCAGACCGTCGTGGAGCACCCGACAATGGATGAGTACTCTTCGGCCCAACACCATGCAGTTTCGAACACTCGAGCTGTATAGCGCTCCTCGTTTTGGAATTCACGGGGGATTGGTCTCTGGGAACCATGAGACCACATGGGTAGTTGTCAAAATTGTGGTCCCTAATTGGGTCCCTATTATAATACGGCACCTACTATTTAGGGTACCCAAAAAGGGACCCTAGTTTTGACAACCACCCACATGAACCTTGGCGTAAGGAGATCGAGTTGAAGGTGGTAGCTTACAGACCGGCCTGCCAGGGCCTGCAGGGGCTCTGGGGGAGCCTAATATAGGGGGCCTTAATTTCAAAAAATAGGGTTTCGGGGCCCACTACACCATAATTATGATAAGGAATCCCCAAAATAGCAATTGTTTAGGCCCCTGTATACTAAACCCACATAATAGCCCTTATAGTAATCCTTATAGACCCCTTTAAGAGGAACCCTTAAAGTATTTAGGCCCCTATAGTAAGCTGCATCCTATCGAAACTCGCGGCCTGAATGCAGGCGGCGCAAGTAAACCCGTCCAGTCCTGGGGCTGGCTGCTTGGTATGCGGTTTAGGGTTCAGAGGTTAGAGTTTAGGGTTTAGGGTTTAGGGTTCAAGTTTAGGGTTTAGGGTTAGGGTTTAGGGTTTAGGGTTCAGAGTTTAGAGTTTAGGGTTTAGGGTTTAGGGTTCAAGTTTAGGGTGGATACACCAGGCAGTTCAGCATAAGGAGGGCCTTGGGGATCTGGTGCTATAGAGTTTAGGGCTTGTGAAGTTGAGGGCTTCGGGTTTGAGAGGGCGTTTGGGTCTCAAGTTCGGCCCTTTGCGCCTCAAGTCCTCGAAGTATATAAGGCCGGAGCTGAAAGAAACCTCAAGCCCCAACCTTAAACCCCAAACCCTGCACCTTAAACCCTAAAACCTAAACCTCGAGAACCTGTCATCATCACAACAGCGACTAACATATAGATGTCTGAGCCAGTAACAACAGTATCCCCCCTTGTCGTCCATTCATCGTTGTCTTGCACGATAGCCTTACACACCCTGTATAATGGAGTAGTCCAGGCATTTTCGGGTTTCGGGGTTTACGGGGCTTCTTTAAGGACTCCTGTGAGGGTTCTGACGTATGGGCCCTATTGCTCAGACGTGGTGTGGGGGGGGGGGTATACTACGGTATAGTCGTAACGACATACCATTGCAAATCTCCTAATTCTAAGGGCTCGTAGAATAGGACCTACGCCTCCTTAACCCAAGAGCCTCGCCCGAAAAGGCACAGCAAATGAAGAGCCGAAGTAAGGGAGTGCAAACACGAAAAGGATACGGCTTGGGGTCAGCCATGAAAAGACACCGATCAGGCTTCAAGACAACACCTGGAATCAAGTCCATGCCAAACCCATTGGAAAAACTAGCATATAAACATCTGGAATCCACGCCAGACCACCACTGCGCTGCACCCTAAGACCCTGAACGTTTAACATACGACACCCTGAAAAACCCTAAACCCTAAACCCTAAAGCCCAAACCCTAGGCTGTACGAAAACTTGCCATAGCATTGGTCCGGCTGTACGAAAACTTGCCATAGCAATAGTCCGGCCGAACGAAAAACGTGCTCAGGGATAATTACATATACATTTGAAACAGAGGGTTTAGGGCTTAGGGTGCTCCTCTACTTGGAGGTTCATGGGTAGTTATATGTGGCGTTATAAGTAGGATAACTATAGTTATAACCCAAATTAGGGGACTTATAACCCTACTTATAACTACCCATGAACCTCCAAGTATAGAAGCCTGGAAAGGGGGCTCGCCTGGCTTGTTGCGGGAGTTGGCCCAGGCCCCAGCCACGCAGGTCATGGTTTCCTGGCTCCGGAGGTTGAGAGCTCCCCTAAACCCTAAACCCTAAACCCTAAACCCTCAGGAAGGGTTTAGGACGGAACTGCAGGATCTCTCAAGGTTAAGGGTTTAGGTTTTAGAGGTTTAGGTGTTTAGGGTTTAGGGGTTTAGGGTTTAGGACGGGCTTAACGAAGGGCATAATTACAGTTTCAGGGTTTAGGGTTTAGGGTTTCATGGTTTTTGGGTTTAGGGTGTGAGGCTTGTGGTGAAGGGTTTAAGGTCTGGGGTTAGGGTTCCAGGTTGCCTCGATAATGATGGCAAGCTCATATAAAAATAGCTTTCTAACTCAGGGTCCTTTTTAAACGGGTGCTGTAGTGTTTTGGGTGACCCTTGGTTTACGGTTACCTACCCAGCGACTTCGTACGGTTTTGGGGGGGTGTCCAGGGTAGGGGGCTGTTGGGCGTTGGGTCTACAGCTTCAAGGCAAGGTTCAGAGCTCCAAGGCAATCGGCTGTAGGTTCAGGTTAAGAGCTGGATGCTTGGGGTTCAGTTCGGGCTCCAAAAGGTCAGCAACCTTAAAATCCGGGCCTCCTGCTGAACCCTGAACCCTGAATCGACATGTGCCCTGAGCCTTAAGCCATGAGCCTTCTTTGAAGCTCTGAAGACCAAGTGGGATCACAGAGCCGTGATGCCTTCATGACCCCAACACCAAGGGCCTGAAGACTCGTTAGGTTTCTGTGCAGGTCTCAAGGCGCTTCTGTGTTTCTTTAAAGGTTCCTTTAAGGGTTCCTTTACGGGATCCTTCAAGGGAGCTATAGGGGTTCCTTTAAGGGGTCCCTTTAAGGGATCCTTTAAGGGATCTGCAGGGGTTCTTTTAAGGGTTCCTTTAAGGGGTCCTTCAAGGGATCTGTAGGGGTTCCTTTAACGCTTATCCAACTGCAGGATCTCTCTGGGGTTTAGGGTTTAGGGTTTCGGTTTTTTTAGGGCTGGGTCATAGAGAGGTTTCATGGGGACTTCTTGTGATGTTGTTCCGGGGGTTGTCTCTGAACTCCTACTTCCCAAACGTGCCAGAAATCCAGCAAAAAAAACTCAAAAACCCTAAAACCCCAAACCAGGCAGCCAAAACCCTACAACCCCCAACAAAACCACACAAACAAAAAACAAACTACATGTTCTCTTCCACACTAGGGAATGGAAGCAATGGGATCCTATCATAGTCCCTATCAGCAGTCCCTATTCCCCAATTCCCTGCTAAGAACCCTCAAACCCTAAACCCTGAAACCCTAAACCCTAAACCCGAAAACCCTAAACCCGAAACCCCAAAACCCTAAACCCCCAAACCCTAAACCCTACTTCGAGCCATGGAGTTGCGGCTCAAGGGGCTGTGCTGTGAGACCCCGTGGCGAATCTCTCGGACCAGCCTTGGATGAAAGATTCCAATGAGCCCGGGTTTAGGGTTTAGAGAGGAAGTCGGGTCGTCTGAAATCCCTAAACCCCAGGGTTTAAGGGTTTGGGGTTTAGGGTTATAAAAGCCTACACACTAAACTTAAACCCTAAACTCCTAAACCCTAAACCCCTAAACCCTAAACCCCCAGATGCCTAGATTCTAAGCCCCAGAGATCTGAACTAACCCTGCACCCGCAAACCCTCTGAACCCAGAACCCGACAGTCTCAAGCCCCGGTAACCTTAAACCCTGAGACCCTGATCGCTTTAGGGTTTAGGGTTTAAGGTCTAGACCCTGATCCACACACCTCAACGCCGAAACCCCGAAATCCGAGAACCCAGGAAAAAAACGCCTGAACCCTAAGAGCCCGAAACCCTGGAACTGCAGTCCTAAACCCCAAGCACCCTACCGTCTGAAAGACTTAGCAACCCAGAGCCGGCAACACCCAATAAACCCCAAGGTTTAGGGTTTGGGGTTTGGGGTTTAGGGGTTTAGGGGTTTAGGGTTTGGGGTTTAGGGTTTAGGGTTTCGGGGTTTCGGGCCTAGGCTTTAGGGTTTGGGGGTTTAGGGTTTAGGGGAAGGGCTTCAGGGGCTTTGCGGTTTAAGGGTTCCGGGTCTAGGAACCTGAAACCCAAGAAGAGCCAGAGAGCAGGAGGCCCGGAGGCTCTGGCCATGTCGGAACTGCGTCGGCAGCGGCGTCTTCTTCAGCATCTAAGTAGGAGTAGGTTTAGGGTTTAGGTTTAGGGTAGTAAGAGTGAGGATTCAGGGGACCCTTGGGGATATAGACTCTCTCAATATGGCCCCTTTCAGAGAGCCAGAAGTGAGGTTAAGAAGGGTCCCCTTTAAGGGGTCTCCCGAATACTATACCCCCCTTAGAACCATAATAAATAATAATAATAATATTCTCTTGGGCTGTATATGAACAAAAACAAACAAAAATTTGGAGACTCCAGAATACTACCTAGGACTTCGCCAACGGAGTTCGGCTCGGGGCTCGGGCTTTCAGATGTTTGGTACAGGGTTCCCTGGATTTAGGGTTCAGGGTTTAAGGTGTCGTCTGAGGTGTGGGGTTTAGGGTTTAAGGTGTGGGGTTTCGGGTTTAAGATGTTAGGTTTAGGGTTTAAGGTGTATTGTTTCGGGTTTAAGGGTCTAGGGTTTAAGGTGTAGGGTTTAAGGTCTCAGATTCAGGCTGGATATGCGTACTGGCAGCGTAGACGCAGTAAGAACACAGCCCGGACTTGAACAAAGGACCTTCAGGCAGAAACCCAAAACAGGGGCCCCAAGAAGCGCCAGACCCAAGCCCTCTAAGGGCCTTAGGGTTTCGGATCTATGTTCAGGTGTAGTGTAGGGTTTAGGGCTGTATGGTTTCAGGATGTTTCAGGGTTTGGAGTTTTGAAGTTGTCGTGTAGAGGCGTGTCTGTGCAAACAAGGCAACTCCTTCCTCGAACTTCCATTCGGCGTTCTTCTGATCTGGGCATGTACCGGTGAAGACATTGCCGGTGTGGACGTTGTATTCCTCAGATGCTTTCCTTCAGCCCGGGCACAGCCCGACTCTGCTCCCGGCGGATTGCTAGAAAGCTTATGTAAAGATGGTACAAAAGCATTGCACAAGATACTTTCTACAAAGATTCCAAAAAGCTGCAAAAGATTCGTCTGCAGTTAAAAGAGTGAAAAGAAGAAGAACAGAAGCACACTCAGGCAACCCAAGTTTCCAGGCACCGGTTCCGGTGGCGGTCGCGTATACGGCCACCATCCATGTAGAACTTCTGCTGGTTTTCGGAGTGGCAGGCATGCATATAAAGACTTCCTACAGCGATGTTGGGCTTCCTCTCTTGGGGCTTAGGGTTGCGGGGTTTAGGAGACTCCCCGTAGGGCTCATTGGCCTGTTGGGGGCTTCTTGCGAGGGCTCTTGGAGTTCCAGAGCATCTAAGGCGGTTCCAGGTGTTAGCGTCAGAGGCCTGGAAGGTGGGATGAAGGTAGGTAGGATGAAGGATCCCTTATAAGTACTCCTACATGGGCTCATACCCCAAAAGCTTCATCCCACCCTTGGAGCACTCTGACATCTGACAGTGTGGGGGGGTTCGGCGATACAGTTTGCGTTGGGCTTTGGAATTTGGGGCTTTAGGTCAAATTCTCTCATATGCAGGTTCCCTATGTCAAGCTCCACCTTCTCGCAGCAAACACACGGCCAACACTGACGTCAGCATTTTGAGCGTCGAAAGTTCTGGTGCTAACGAAAGACAGAACTCGTTGAAAAATCGTGGAAAAAGCCGCTAGCCCACCAAGCTTCCAGTGACGGTATCCGCATCCAAGCACTTGTCGCTGAGCTCGCTCTTGAGGTGGTCCCCACTGAAGTACCACATGTGCTGCGCCTCATCAGCAGGGCCCACCCAAACGAAAAAGAAAGCGAACCCTGGGCCTGATCCGCTCTTCCCGTCGGCTTTGTTTGGTCTAAGCCACTTAGAGCTTTTCTGGTTTGGGGTTTAGGGTTTAGGCCTTTTAAAAAAACACCCTGCAAGCCGTCGCAAATGAAAAACGTCCGAAAATATCTGAACCACTGGCACCTCCTCGCCACACCCAGTGGCTTCCACGTTGCCATCGCCTGCGACATGGGCTTCGGTTCCAACACCGCAGACAAGCCTGCCGTATAGGAGCCTTAATGAGGTAGCTTAACATATGAAAAATATGGTCACTATCACGGGGATACCGTTATATCATGATTAGTTATTCAGACTTCGATTTCGGGATCAGGAGGAGTAGGACGATTAGGGTGTAGGATTCAGGGCATTTTTAGCTCCAAGCGGAATGGCTATCCACAGCATACCCAACTCCAGTAACGGGATCGCACTCAAGTAAAGGGGATTCGCTGCCGCCAAGATTGTAACGGGGGTTTTGCTGGAGATCTACTTGGATGCGAGTTGAATTTCGACGGAGCTTTGGTCATCTGCGGTCTTCGAACTGCCTTTGCCAGGGCTTGCACAGCATGTAGGTTTCTTTATGCCCCATTGGGGGAAACCCACAAGGCCTTATGTGCTCTTTGCGTGATTTCTTTCATCATTTCGCGCCGGGTTAGCTCTTTGGGGTTCAGGACTCGTGGGGTCTATTTGGGGTTTGGGAGAGCTCAAAAAATCCAATTTATAGTCTCGTGATATCTCGTGATCTCTTTCAACTTAAGCAACTGACGTGAAGTCCTAAAGCCATGAGGAAGTCCAAAAACGCTATACCGTCAAATGTCCTCAAGAAGCCCCTATCCCTCGATGGTTTAAGATATACCCGTATACCCCTTAATGAACCGCACTTTTGAATCGCGGCTTGACCTTCTTCGCGGATGAAGCGCAAGACCCTAAACCCTAAACCCTAAACCCTAATACCCTAAACCCAAAACCCCAAACCACAGACCCCAAACCCTCAGCCCCAACCCTAAATCCTCGGGGTCAAACTGAGGAGGCCCTGATCTTTGTATCTTATGAGGGTTTCATTCGCGATACAGGTTTTACAGGGTTTTGAGGCTGAGTTATGCGAGGGGCTCTAAGCATTCAGGGTAAGGTTTTTGGTCTGATTAAAGCAAGCAAGCTCATAAAGGGACTATAAGGAGATGCTGTTCCCGATTCTTTCAAACCTCTATACTACGCCCCGGCGTTCATTGGGTTTTACGTTTTGGGTTTTGTGTTTAGGGTTTTAGGTTCGAGGCTCTTCAACAATAGTACTGAGTGTTTCGGCCCCTGACTGATCACTCAGAGCAAGAGGCCAGAGCCCCAAAGCCCCCAATAGATGAGTCGGAATACCCAGTGATATATTTAAAACTGCTTCCTATTATTCCTTGCAGTCCCGTTTATCATCATCGCAGAATATAATACGCCCTAAAACACAACTCGAAGAAATAAGACCCCCTCAACCCGAAACCACGAAAGGCCAAGGAACCCGGGTTCACAGCCAAACAGCGGCCACCGCCCACCGTGAGCTGCACGCTGTTGTGGAGCTGGGTCGTGAAGTGCCACTTCAGGGAATAGGCATTAGGACCTCCGGCTCCCCTTTAGGCGGCTGTTGTCTTGAGGGTTGAGGGTTTAGGGGTGTAGGGGTTTGGGGTTTGGGGTTTAGGGTTTAAGGGTTTAGGGGTTTAGGGGTTTAGGGGTTTAGGAGTTAGGGGTTTGGGGTTTAGGGTTTAGGGTCTAGGGTTTTGGGAGTGTTTAGGGTTCGGCTTGGGTGCCCGAGATGCAACTAGTCCTGCGTTGCTGCTGGGAAACTGGGCATATGTTGAAGGGGCCAATTACCGATCTTGCATGGTTGCTTCGACCTCATGTTCGGAGTGTTTTGGAGTTGTGGATTTCCTGCGTTTGCTGTGGACCAGCCTGCCAAGCCTTCAATCCCGCACCGTATACGCCAGACCTTACACCCGCGACCATCGAAACCCAAAACCCTCACCTGCCAACCCTAATCCCCTAAAGCCCAAGCCCCATGTACTTAACTCTAAGTTGAATTCTGTTCAGAAGGTGGCATTGTCGTTGGGTCTATGGAGCAGCGGGGTCCACAACTTCGTAGATTGGCATCTACCTGGGCCTTGTGGGATTTACGGTTTAGGCTTTGGAATCTTGTTTAAGGTGCAATGGGGCCTCTTATCCAAGCCTATAGACTCTAGGGTTTCGGGCTCTGGGCTTGGGTTTTAGGGCTTGGGGTGTGGGGTTTCGAAATTGGGGTTTGGAGTTTAGGGTTTGGGGTTTAGGGTTCGGGGTTTGGGGTTGGGAGTTGGGGTTGAGGGTTTAGGAACTGGAGCTTTTGGTCTTTGGGGCTGCAGCGCCGTAGAATTTCGGGTTGCGGGACCTTAGAAAATAGAAATTTTTTTACGTAGGACTTAAGCAGTTTACAGCCAAGCCCGAAACCCACCTCCGAACCGTTGGAAATGCCGGTGTTTGAGGCATTCTTTTGTGGGCTTGAGGCCTTGCAAAGCTCCGAACTAGAGACAACAGGACTGGTGATAAAGAGGTCTGAACACTTAGAGTAGGGTTTTGGGGTAGATTGTGTTATAGTTGCCTAAGGTTAAAAGAGGAGCCACTAGAATTAATTACGTCGACCCCTGTGTTATGACCATGGTTGTTTAGGATTCCGACTGCGGTTTTGACGCCGATGAGCAACAACCCAAAAAATGCAAAATGAGCGACAGCTGCCAAAGTACGCCGTGCCGTCTTTCTTGACCTTGGGCTTGCTTGGTTTGCAAAAAGACAGCAGAGCTTTAGAGCTGAAGCCAGCCAAGGCTAAGTAGAGTTCAGGTACGCTTATGGAAAAGGTTTCGGGGTTCGGCTGTGCGGTTTAGGGTTTAGGGTTTAGGGTTTAGGGTTTAGGGTTTAGGGTAGGTAGTCATAGCCTGACAGGCAGGGGTGAAGCAGAAGCGCATGCCACCGCAGCCGCAACCATCCTAAAAGATAAACACTAAACACATCTAAACACTAAACCCTAAACTCTGAAATTTGGACTCGGAATAAAGTTCGGAGTTTACAATAACATTTGGATTGTGGGATCTAATGCTGCAAGATTCTACAGGGATATAGCAGGCTGTTGTTGCTCACTCGTCAGACCGCTAGGTTCCGCTCTCGGGCGCAGGGCGCAGGCCAGCCTGATGTTTCGCCGGAGTCTCGGGTAGAGAATACGGCTTGGCATTGTCGGGTAGGTGAGGGATGCAGGGATACGAGGATGCTTCAACCGCTAGAGCTTAAACCCACCCTGTCGCAGTAGAAGGGAAGGCAAGTACAGCAGAGTAGCAGTGACGTATGCTCTGCGATGACTACTGCTCGCAGGGGCATAGATAGGAAATCCAAGATGAAGGGCTGAGTCTCAGGGATGTGCATCTAGCTGTGAAACAGAAGTAAGGCTTATGGGGTTTAGGGGTTAGGGTTTAGGTGCTTACAAACCTGCGGAGAAGCGGAAGCCTCTAAAAGGAAAAGGCTGAAAGCTGAACGCAAGGAGAAAAAAGGAAACGGAAAACGAGCTGCGTCATACCCCTACAACCCCCAAACTGTACACCCCAAACCCAACACCCTAAATATGCCCCATATTCCAAATATACCCTAAATATACCCTACATATAAGCTACATATACCCTAGATGTACCCAAAACCCTAAACCCCACAATCCCTAAACCCTGCACCCTACGCCCCCCAATCACAGTCCAGCGCTCAAACCGCTCGCTTGTTGAGGCCAGCGCGTCGAGGCAGGCAACAGAAGCCCGGGTTTGGAGATGCCTGAGAGTTTAGGGTTTAGGAGTTTAAGGTTTAGGGTTTAGGAGTTTAGGGGTTACGGTTGAGGGTTTAGGGTTGAAGGCGCAGGTTGAATTTTTAGAGTTTAGGTTTTGGAGTCAGAAGGTGCAGGGTTTGGGGGAGAAGTACTTCGGAAGTACTGCGCGGTGCACGACTATTGCTGCAGGGCACAGAGCAGGATGCCAGGTTGCCGTAAACCAAAGCAGCATCAAAAACCTCCACAAAGAACCCAAGGGGCCTTAGCAATTGGAATCGGGTTTTGGGGATCCTTATCATAGTATAGTTATGATCAGGAGGTCTCTAAGGAATGACATTGGTAAGTCTTTAGCCTTTATATGGGACTTTCCGAAAATAGGGGACCCTAATATAGTACCCTAAATAGTAGGACCTTATTATAAGGACCCCCAGATAAGGTACCCCTAATTTTCGGAAACCCCCGTATCATCCCCGCAAGACTCCAGGTGTCACCCAACCTCTGAAACTCCTAAGTCCCCAGATCCTTCGCCACCGGGCATAGGGTTTAGGGCTTCAAGGGTTTAGGGTTTAGGGTTTTAGGGGTTTAGGGATTAAGGGGTTTAGGGGTTTAGGGTTTACGGTTTTAGGGGTTTAGGGAATCAGGGGTTTGGGGGTTTAGGGTATAGGGTATAGGGTTTTAGGGGTTCAGGGCTTTAGGGGTGTAGGGTTTAGGGCTTTAGGGGTTTAGGGGTTCAGGGGTTTGGGGGTTTAGGGTTTAGGGCTTTAGGGGTTTAGGGGTTCAGGGGTGTGAGGTTTAGGGCTTGCCATCTGAAGCGCCGCGCCTCGACCCAAGGGTCTCCAGTCGCATCGGGTTCTCTTCTTTTTTGTTTTAGGGGTACATATGCAAACCTCACTCAACAGCTGCGGGTCCGAATGCGGAAACAGGTAGCACAACCATTTTGGTTCCTGCGCGGTCCAGCGACTACAAATCACAGACACGCAGGTGTATCCTGGAACGCTTCATTATCGGAACACATGCCGTTGTGGAGTTTCAACTCAGGACTGCGAATGTTCGAAAGCACTTGGGCCGGAAAGGACCGAGGTTCAATATATTCGGAGGTGTCCAAGCTGGAGGATGGGAGGAGTGTAGGAGTTGAGGTTTGACGAAGAAGACGGTGTTCTGCGTTTACTTAGCTTCCTTAGCGACTCTCTCCTCTCGCAGTGCAGAAAAGCGGACAGCCTTTTCGTCAGGGTATGCTCGGAATGCGAAGGTAAAGTCTGCTGGGCTTTGATGCTATCCCCCCTATCTCCCTAGCGGTGCTTTAGAGTGAAACGCATATGCGATGCTTGGGAGTATTAGTGCGAGTTTGCAGTGTCCGAGTAGCATGCGGACGGTGCATGGATACTATAAGGGTGCGGAGGGCGGGTGCTCAAAAAAGATGCATGCACCGCAGAGAACTGAGAAGAGTCGCTGCCGAAGTGCTTGCCAGTGAGACATGCTAAGCTTTCCTAAGTAACACAAAACACACGTGACCAAAAAACAACACGAAGCGTTCTGCATTTACTTAGCTTCCTTAACGACTCTCTCCTCTCGCAGTGCAGAAAAGCGGACAGGCTTTTCGTCAGGGTATGCTCGGGATGCGAAGGTAAAGTCTGCTGGGCTTTGCCGATGCTATCCCCCACTTCAGCTCCGAGCATACCGCTTGACTGTGCCACCCCTCCCGCGTGCGGTTCAGGAGCGACCTGGCGTGCAGAGAGGTGCAATTCTAGTACTGCCGGGCAGGAGCAGTGCCCTGTCTTGTATGCGTGCCAGCTGCAGTGCCAGTCTTGGTCCTCGGGATGCAGGTGGGCTACACCCACCGGCGCAGTGAGCAATGCTAACGGCATTGCTGTTCTTTCATGCATGCGATGCGAAAAGCGTTGCAAGCGGTTGCGGCTAAGCTCATCCGCCCAAGTGTTAAACTCACCTGCCAAATGCGTGATCTGCATGCTAACATGGTTGCAGGCAGACCAAGTGGCTACCAGCTTCAGGAAGTCACTGAGCGGAGGCGTAGTTGTAAAAAGCTTGTTTATACCTGCTTCTGCAATGGTGTTGTCGCATGCGGCCGGCAAGGCGAATCTCCAGTGCTTGGCTTGCATGCGTGTCTTAGCCATCATTGCGAGTGCAAGTTGTGCCAGTGTTTCGAAGCAAGCTATGTACTTTTGTGGTGCCTCCACCAGCTGGGGCCAGTGGCGACGTAGCTCCTCCATGTCCCATTGCTCCGCGAACCATGCAAATTGCGTTGCTGTGCTGATCCATCCGCCAATTCCGACTGTATTTCCGTCGGCACGGGCGTCTGCAGCAGCCATGCAGCGCATGATAGGGTGCTGCTTTAGGGAACGAACTCGTGAGGATGCGAAGCATTTCGCCAGGCACGTCAAGGCGGCCCGGCTTTCATTGCGCAGGTGCAGCTCGTTGCGGTGGGGATCTTGCAGTCTAACCCACTGCGGTTTGTGCGACGGCGGCACTTTGGGCACAGAGCTCTTGCCTGCGATGGCGATGGGAGTTTGGCTCCTAGCGGAAGCGACATGCCGACTGGCTTGTGCCTGACCACTGCGTCCTCGTCGAGCGCATCCAAAAAGGTCTGCCAGGAATTAGCATGTACGCTGTGCAGTGTGCCTTTGCCGCTGTGCAAGTCTTTGTATAGCGGTGCCATGTAAGGGCGAAGTTGCGGGCATGTGGTGGTCGCCCACATCAACAGGCCCAGTGCCCTCTCGAGGAGTTTTCTAGGAATCTTCCTTTTTTTTTGCGAGTTCATGCAGTTGATGCTGCAGCTTTTCTAGCTTGCCTGCTGCGAGGGTGACTGTTTCAGAATCAAAAGTTGAACGTCCATCCACACCAAGTTATTTCGTGGCTGAGTTGTGCCTTTTTCCAGCTGATCGGTGCGTTGGTGGCAGGCAAGAAGCATACCAGGATCGCAAGCTGCTCGACAAAGGCGGTGCGCGCAAGCAGTGCGAGCACGCCCACGTAGATCCAAGCTCTCTATGTGCATGCTTGCTGAGCAGTGCGTGCGCTATGCGGAGGCATTGCCCCCAATCTTTGCCACCAGTATGCTGAAAACCGTGCTCCGAAATGACACACCACATAGTGGTAGAGTTTGTCGGCCACCCTAAAGAGCATGCATCCTTGGTCTTTCTCTTGCAGTTTGATGCCTTTATGCGCTGCTTTGAAGTCTATGGAGACTGCCACAAAAGCGCCGCGCGGATCGTCATGCTGGAAGGTGCGCGCAACGTCCTGTCCGGAAGGCACGGCGAGCTTCTCCGGGACTTCGCTTTTAGTGTCGGCATTGCAGATAGAGCTGTCCAGCACCAGTCTGGGGTCTCTGCCTTCTGCCATGACTATGTTCAGCTTGCCCACTGCTGTGCGGCCCGGCCATTTCTCTTCTGCTTGCTCGAGGGTGCCTTCGAAAAGCTTGACCCAGCCTTACGAGTTCTTCCAGAAGCTCTGGATTTTTCTCCGCCTGCGTCCAGTTTCCTTGACAGTGCAGGAGATGGACACCGTCCAAGTCTGGGTCTTCTATATGCTGTGCCTGCTGTACCCATTGCATACTGGACTCGATGGGCTCGAAAATCCCAGCGCTGACACCTTGCTCCAGCATGCCACATAGGTTGCCATCGGGGTCCTGCGTGGCTGTAGCGAATGAGCTGCAGAATCCCTAGGCAAAAAGGTTGGCCGGGCGATATGTGCTTGCAAGCTTCGCTATTGCAGTTGGGATGCACAAGGCTTTGTGTGCGATGTCCGTAATTTTGGCCTGCTGCTCTTCTGACAGCGGGTGAGCATCGCGACCTTCGTGCATGTGCTCGACGAGATGCAGGAAGAGGTCTTCTGATGCTAGGTGTTGCAGCCATTGCTGCGCCAAGTGTTGTAGAGGCGGTTCCGCTGCTGGCAAGGATTTGTCTGCTGTGCTGCGCAGGCCTGCGCCGTCGCAAACAGCTGGGCGCTTGCGCTGAAAAGGTGCAGAGCAGTGCTGCGTAAAGTCTTGCCAGGGAACTGAGGCGCCGGCGTTCGGAGAGATAACCAGCTGCGCCAAAAGCGCAATGCTCGCAGGACTCACTGCTGTGCCCTGCAGCTGCGCAAGCTCTTGCATAGAGGACACTGCGTGTCTCGTGCCCTGCGGGCCTGGTAGTTGCCAGCAGTGCGCATTGCTTTCCTGCAGGAAAGTGTGCCAGGCTTTGGGGAGCTGTGCAGGCAAGAGCAGGAAAAAGTGTCCGGCTGTCTCTACCACTGCACAAGGCTAAGAATGCGCCAGTGTACTATGTCGTCTTCGATGCTGCGCAAGTCTCCGAGCCAGGGAAGCCCACAAGGCCCGAGTAGGCTAACTGCAGTAGCTTGTGGGCTTCTGCGTCGTCCTGGAGGATTGCCAGATTGCTGCGCGTTGCTGGAGGCGAGAAACCGAGAAACAGTGCATGTGCTTGTCGACGATGGCCTGCGAGATTGCATGGTCGTCATCATTTGCATGCCAAGAAGAAGCGTACGCAAGTCTCGCGAGAGGGTCTTTTTGCATCTGGTACCTGATAGATCTTTTGGGTGTAAATTTACACTTTCGGATAATTTACACGCAAAATGGGGTATAAATTGTTTATACTCCAAAATTGGGGTGTAAAAAATTTACACTTTTGGGTGTAA
>BGNK01001691.1:3789-133278 GCA_003297005.1 Symbiodinium sp. clade A Y106 | reverse complement strand
ACCCTAAACTGTAAACTTTAAACTCTAAACCCTAAACCCTAAACTGTAAACTCTAAACTCTAAACCCTAAACCCTAAACTGTAAACTCTAAACTCTAAACCCTAAACTGTAAACTCTAAACCCTAAACCCTGGTGCATTGTGCGATCGTATACAATTTACTTCCTGTGAGGCTTGAAATAAAGTAGTTTAGGCGAGCTGGCGAAGCGCCGTGCCCTGGACGCCTTCTTCCACTAAATTTGCGCCGCGCCGCCGTCTTCGATCGTGGCACCTTCCAGGACGTCTCATATGAAGGGGCGTGCCAGCCGCGCTGTGTACATGCGGCTGCAGCCAAGTTTGCTGTCTCCCCCCTCAGACCCCGAAGAGAGAGAAAAAAAAAAAGGGAGCAAAAAAAAACTGCACCCCATAACTACTATCCTAAACCTAAGTACCTAATTATTGGGTCCTTTAAAGGACCCTTAGGGTTACACTTCAGGAACTTACGAGAAAAGGTTTGAGGGAACCCCGAAAAACCGAAGTCATCCAAAACCCTAAACCCTAAACCCTACACCTCGCAATAAACCTTGGCAAGGGGATGGCATGTCCTTCTAAGCTTCGGATAGAGCGCATTTCTTGCAGATCAGTCTGGCCCCATTGGCTTCTAAAGTTTCTTCCCGTGAGGATGTAAGGACTCATGTTCCAAGGTTTTTTGGACCCAAAGCCTAAGACCATACCGTATGACACTTTTGGGGATGTTTTGAGCCTTAGGGAACTAAAAACCCTGAAGCCCAACAGTCTTGAAGCCTAAAATCCTAGAGCCGTTCACCCTGTATTCCGTGAAACCCCAAACCCTTAAGCCCCAAAACCCTAAACCCTGAACCTAAACTTTTAACGATCCTTCCTAGAAACCTTTGGGTTGCCCCGACCGATCGATCTGCCATGGAACGGAGCCTGCTGCCCGATGGCGAGCAGCAATTGTTTGGCTGTGGGGTGTAGGGTTTGGGGTTTCGGGTTCAGTGTCTAAGTTTTAGGGTTTGGGGTTTCGGGTTCAGTGTCTAGGTTTTAAGGTTTGGGGTTCAGGTTTCAGGGCTAGGGATGTAATTAGACATGTTTGCCATTGCCTCTCTTGAAAAGCTAGAGAGGTCGATGAAATCCTACTACTGCAGGCACTTCAGAGAGACCTCGTTCAAAAACCCCAAGGGTCCAAGTACCCAATAATCATATGCTCTCCAAAATCCTAACCTACATAACTACTATCCTAAAACTTGGACCCTTGGGGAAAAGGGTTGGGGGTCGTAGCAAGCCCGGACTGGCGAATCCGAGTCTGAGCCTCAGAAAAATCCTTTACCCCTTTGGGCCAAGGACCTTCAACCTAAGCCCACGCCCAAAAGAGATTTTTAAAAAATTTCCTAAACCCACGCCTTTAAACAAAAATCGACCACAAAGCTTACTATCTCTGAGGAAAAGGGGCACTCTATAACATGTAGAGCAGCAGCCTTAGCCCTTCAACCTTGATGTAGGAACCTGATTAAGAACTCCTGGGCCTATAACCCCAAAATACTAGGATTCATATCAGGAACCCTAGAAAAGGCCCAAGGTTTCTTAATCAGGTTCCTACATTATTATAGTACCCTTTAGATCCCTTATAGTAGCCCCTCTAGACCCCTTTTAAAGGAACCCTATTCTAAGTTAGTTCCTACATTACCCTAAACCCTAAACCTGTGTAACCTGTCTCGTCGCGCTAGAATTGTACTCAAGACCTCGCCTGGTATTGCCGAGTGTGAGCGTCAAAACCCTAAACCCTAAACCCTAAGACAAGGTCTAGAATGCAGAAGTCGGGGCCCAGTCCCGACAGCAGCTCCTACAGCACATGCCGCCTGCCCGGAGAAGTAGGGGTTTAGGGGTGTAGGGGTTTAGGGGTTGGGGCTTTAGGGCTTAGGGTTTAGGGTTTAGGGATGTAGGGGTTTAAGGGTTGGGGCTTTAGGGCTTAGGGTTTTGGGGTTGGGGCTTTAGGGCTTAGGGTTTAGGGTTTAGGGGTGTAGGGGTTTAGGGGTTGGGGCTTTAGGGCTTAGGGTTTAGGGGTGCAGGGGTTTTGGGGGTTGGGGCTTTAGGGCTTAGGGTTTAGGGTTTAGGGGTGTAGGGGTTTTGGGGGTTGGGGCTTGAGGGCTTGGGGTTTGGCAGGAGTTTGGCTTCAGGGCTTGGGGTTCTTTAGAGCCAGGTTGCGGGGGTTTACGGGTGGGTTTAGGGCTTGGGGTTTAGGGCCTTAGGGCCTTGGGTTTAAGCTTCAGGGCGCATGGTTTAGGGGTTAGTGTTTCAGGCCTTGCGTTTTAGATTAAGGGTTTGCGGTTCAGACTTTTCGGGGTGTAGGGTTTGCAGAAAGGTTCCTTTAGTTCCCTTAAGAGGTCTATAATTGATCAGGTATCCATAGGGTGTGTTTGTTGGTGCTCAGTAAGGTAGTAGGGGGTTTCTTATGACCTACAAGGAACCCAACGCCTGGCCAACCTGAACCCCTAGAGCCCGAAACCCCTTTGACTGGGCTTTGGAGTACCATACTTTAATACTTTCTTTCTTAAAGGAACCATTATGAAATAAAAATTTATACTTTTTTCTCCCTGGTTACCTAAAAGCCCAGTTGGGCCACTCCAGGAACCCTTCGGAGAGACAAAGCAGTGTTTCACTAGGTGTGCCACACCTGGCTTGCAAACTTTTATGGGGTCCTAGAATTTATAATGTATTGCAGTATCTTTGGTAACTTACAGTAACTTTTCAGTATAAGTACACTTCTGAAAGTGCTCCTTGCCTGTTGTAGCCCTTAAAGCCCCAAAAGGCCCTCTAACCCCAAAGTCCTAAACCCCATGAGCCCGAGTTGCAACAGGCCTACCTGCCTTCGGGAGGTATCAGCAGTGGCCGTCTGCCCTGGCAACTTGGGCTGTAAGGTATACCTTAACCCTGAAGAACCTACCTTTTTAGGGTTCCTCATTATGATTTCCTTATATAAGTCCTTAAAAAGGTAGGTTCTTCAGGGTTAAGGTATAGGGTTTTGTGGTTTACGCGTTCAAGTGATAGCATGCAGCTTGGTTAGTAGGGCACAAGCGAGGGAAGCTATGGGGATACCTACTTATGCCCCGAAACCTCAGAGCCTACACCCTAAACCCTAAACCCTGCAATGCGGGCTTGTCCTTGCTAGGTAGGAGGGAAAAAACACCCTAAACTGTCAATCCCTTGACCACCACACCTAAAGTGCTGAATCCCTAAACACGAAACCCCAACCATGCTGCTTACAACCCCGGGCCTCTAAGCATCAGATTTGGGAATGGGGGTGGAAGGTCAAAGAAATTGGGGCCTGGGACTCTTGTAAGGTACAGGTTTTAGGGTTTCGAATTAGAAGGTGGAAGGACTTGGGGCCCAGGGTTCTTTGTAAGGTATCAGGTTTAGGGTTGGCATTGAAAGCATGGGGTTAGATGGTTTAGGGCTTAGGGTTCCTGCAAGGTATAGGATCTTTGGTGTGGAATACTTGGTAGTAGCATCCCTTTAGCCTTTATAGCCCTTGCATAACTATCTTACAATCTACCACAATACCCCTTGTAAATATGCACGCATGCGTTTTTCACTTCATAATGCCATGAGGAATCCCTTTGATGAACGACGTCCTCTAACTATCAAGGCTTCCACATCAAGAGCTAAGGAGATGCTGGCCGGTGCAGAAGAGCCACTTGGGTCAAAGGTTGGTAGTTTACTTGGAGGTTCATGGGTAGTTATAAGTAGGGGTATAAGTAGGGTAACTATACTTATAGCCCATATCAGGGGATTTGTAACCCCACTTATAAGTACCCAAAACAACCTCCAAGTAGGGGTCTAAGGTTCAGGAGTTGAGGTTCTTACGAGTCAAATATGGGCTTGGGGTTCAGGGTTTTGGGACATTGGGCTTAGGGTTTAGGGTTTCGGGGTTGAGGGCTTGGTTTGTCGGCTTGAAGGTTTCGGGTTTAATGTTTGCTTGTGTCAGGGTTTTGCTTTTGAGGCTCGACAGCAGAATAGGCATCATCTCGAGGTGGTGTCAGAAGGTTGCAAACCTCAACCTCGCTCCAACATTAAACCGCGGTTGGAGGGAATTGCTATAAGTGGCATCCGCTTATTAGGCTTTTAGCCACAAAATGATATCAACATAGTATCAGAGCCCCCAAATCCCTATTCTAATTATTGTGGTTGCTACAGTATGTGTCTGTCAGCAGCTTGGAGTGAGGTCGGAACTGGAGTTGGACCACTTGGTTTTCAATGCCGCCATCTGTGCATGCCAGAATGGCCAGCAGTGGCGGCAAGTGCCACGGCTTTGGGATGCATTGTAAGTGATGACATTGGGGGTGGATGTATGTCTGGAGTTTCCAGAGGCATCGAACATCATGGAAGTTTCAGTTCCCGTATGAAACAGAGGTAGAAGCTGCGTGCCTTGTGAGGTGTTGGTGCTGCTTGATGACATGCGTACTGCGCAGCTGACACCGGCGGCTTGTACAAATTGACGAAGGATACCCATGACTCATGATGACAGCCAAGCCGATGGCAGTAAGCCACGCAGAATGGCGCCCCGGGTGTCTTGAACTAAAATGTGCAGGGCATTGGAGGTTTACACTGTAGCTTGCCACGCGGAGCTGAGCAACAGGACAGGTGTGTGTTAGGCTTCACAGAAAGTTTTAACGGTTAGTCCAGGCCACGGAGCATAACGGACACGTCAACCCTAGTGCAAAGGACGTCCTGTGCTGCACTGCCGTCATCGACGCCTGTGCCAAGCGACAGAAGTGGCAGCTGGCCTTGGCACAGTCCCTTGGCCAACAAGTTTTGTTGAGGTCTGAAACTTTTGAATTAACATGGTTCCTCTTTGTGGTTGTAGAATTAGAGTGCACTACGTTACGATACGCCCAAAACCTTATTCTAGTCATAGAGCCCCTATATTCGGCCTACACTGGTCATGGCTGAACGGTCTTAAGGCCTAAAGTCCTGACTCAAATACTGAGTACCTACAAGAACGGGCAATGAAGAATCGCATTTTTTGTACCTAGGGCTCCTCGGGCTCGTGTGGGTGTGTATATAAACGGTTTAGGGTTTAGGGTTTAGGGTTATGTATGGCTGAGCATACAAAACCCCCGAACCCTGAACCCTAGACCCGCAACCCTACCCAAACCCACAACCCAAAACCCCGTACCCTCAAACCTGCTGGGTTCCCCTTTCAAGGCACCCTGAAACCCTCAAGGGTTCCGAGACTAAAGCATCTTTCAGTATGGCACCATCAGAAATTATGCAAAGCCCCGAAAAGCAACATAGGTGAAAGCCACAAGAATAATAATACCATGCAAACTACGTAGCAATTAAAATACTGATTGATAGTGCTAATAGTAGAAGTAGAAGTGGTAGTGGTCATAAGAAGAAGTACAAGTTTACTGGTAGTACGAATATTCAAGAGAAGTATAAAGTCACAAGAAGAAGTACAAGTTTGCTGATAGTACTAATATTCAAGAGGAGTGAAAATTTAATGAATCTTACAAATCGAGCCGTGGTGAGTAGAACGCATTTTTGGGAGTGGAGTTAGTTATCGCGGGCTTCAAGGAGACAATTAATTGGTAGCGGACCTTGAAAAGCCCTGGAGTGGGGGCTCAGGGTCAAGAGTTAAGCGAGTCAAAGGTCCAGCAGATTTACCTGGCCCTCAGTTCCCTTTCTTCAGGGGTACCCGGAGATCGCAATTGGCTTGATGCGAAAAGGTCTAGGGTCTCGGTTGTTTAGGCCTACGGAATGTCAATCCATCCGGGCGAGCAACTTATGGTTCTTCTTGTTGTTCTCGGAGTGTTGCACCTCGCGCCATTGGAGTGCCGATCCTTGGTACTGCTTCACAGCTGCAAAGCTTATCCCATAAGGCTATGCACCATGACCGATGCCGCTGTGCCGCCCGATGTTGTCAGCTGCAACACCGTGTCTTGGCGAACAAAACTATCGACGGACAGAACATGATTATCAAGCGCAGCAATGAGAGCGACGACCTTTTTGGACGTTCTGTGCTGCATAGGTATCTGCATCTGCCAATCTTGTGTAAGTGTATAGCTGCATAATCTGCATATGGACGACCGACATGTATACAGTACACAGCAGAGGCAGACAACTCAGACATGACCGTGAAAGTCACAAGAAGGAATGCATCACCCATTGCCCGCCACTGTGCGATGTACTGATAAGCAATTACCATGCTGGCAACCATGGCAACGGTGATCGTGACGGAAATGCCTTTGCGACAGGAAAAGTCGTGATTGCCACGGGTATTTCAGAAACGATATTAAAATGAAGGCCACAAAACAAATCAAGACAAACATTCGCAATATGCAGTGATACAGGGGTGCAGGGTTCAGGGTTTCAGTGTTATCAGGCTTACGAGGATTCACCAGAGGTTCATCATGCGCTTTAAATGTTGAACCAGAAACCTTAAGTGCGAAAACGAAACCCTAGACCTTAAACCGAAGCTGAAACCCAAACCCTACGCCCTAACCCTAAACCCGAGAACGAAAGCCTAAACCCTCAAACGAAACCCTAAACCCCAAAGCCCATGTTACAGTGTTCGGGGCCCAGGTTCTGATCGCTTGCCAGCTGGCTGGGCAGTGGCAGCAGGTGGGACTACGTTCCAGAGCCCGGCTCGGGGGTTGTTTTTTTTTCTAGGGGTTGGGGTTTGGGTTTAGGGAGTTTGGGGTTTAGGGACTGGGGGTCGGGTTTCTGGAGTTTGGGGTTTAGGGAATTTAGGGTTCAGGGTCGGTCCCCAATCAAGTCATCGAGGCAAGTAAAGACGGAGTGTGGCTACTTTGCTCTAGGCGAACCTCATGCATGCAAAGACAGGGCTTTCCAGGTAACCACAATGCCGTCAGCATGTCAGAATGGTCACCCCTCAGATGCAGAGTCACAGACCCAAAAAGCCTTAACCCCAGTTATCTGATTGGGAGTTTCCGAAAATGGGGGACCCTAGTATAGTACCCTAAATAGTAGGATCCTCATTATAAGGACCCCCAAATAAGCTACCCCTAATTTTCTGGAAGCTCCCAATTCGTCAGCCCCAGGTGCTGCAGCTGGCCTCTGCCTCTCGAAACCATGGAGGGGATGTTTAGGGGTCAGTAAGTGCTTTCTGGTTTTGGTTTGCGGACAAAGGTCCTTTGTCCGGCATGCCATGGCAGTCCTATCCTCAATGAAGGGATTTCGTAGTCCTTGTGGGTGTTTTAATAATGTCGCCATGCGTGGTGTAGGTGTCGACAATCTAGCCGCTAGCCTCTATCTGGGTCCTTGTTCAGACCGTGCTTTCCGCAAGCCCAGAATATTGATGGTAGTTCAAGCCCCTTTCAAGAAACTCAGGACATGGGAGACATTCGTTTGCACGCAGACATATTGACAATGCAAAGCTCTGCCACGACGTGCCTTCGGCTAATACACTGAGGCTTCTTATAAGTAGGGTTACGTTGCCAGGCTTTTTTCATAAAGGCTCTTATTATTTAGGGTCTGTCATGATTAGTGAGTGAACCTGTTCTGCGAAACTTCCGGTTGTCCTGGCAGAGGCTTCTGGTCGTTCTGGGCCCGAAGCTCAAAACCGTGTTGTAGTCATGAAGGCCCTACCCCTGCAAAGAACCCTTTTGAATGAGCCCTTCCGAAGAAGCCCCGACGAAGGGCCAAGCCGGGGGGGGGGGGTTAGGGGTTTCGGGCTCAGGGTATAGACTGACTGCTTACTGCTAGACTGGAGGCTTCAAACTGCCTCGTTCAATCTCTGGGGAATGGAGTTCAGTTTCTCTGAAGTGTAGGGCTCTGGAGTAAGGGCGGTCCGCAGGTCAAATCCTTAAGTCACAATTGGCAGGTGGCAAAGGGGCTCCGATCATGCTGCACGGCCTCTGACTTCTGTCCAGTCAAGATTAAATTACTTGAGTGGGCTTGTCCACGCCATGCAGCTACCAGCATGCTTGGATGCAGCACACTGTGATTGAGCGTCGTTGACATTTCATGCCACCTGGTTCCTTGCACTCAATTAACATGTACTGATATGGTAGGGTAGTAGCAAACATAGGGGAAATGTGATACGGAGTGTTTTTGACTTCGACGTGGGTGCTCGATGTAACATGATTATGCCAATCTACTGTAGGCCTTTGGAAGACTTCGCAATAATAGCCCAGACCAACCCCGAAACAATTCGGTTATAGTGCACGGAACCCTGTTCGATCGTTGCGGCCCCTAGATTATGCCGTTACATGCCGTCAACGTAACGCCTGGTGAGGTATTGCGAAGGGGGGCAGTACGTCCACACGCTCTCAGCATTGGAGCCGATTGCAGGGAGGGCATCGATGCTGATGTGGCAGATTAGTGGAGAAAAGCTGCGCTTTGGACATTGGGCCTCAGTTTTTTCGTGGTGGGCCTGCCTGTGCATGCTATAATAATCGAGGACCCAGAGTATGCTTATAAGCGCCTTTAAACCAAAACGGCTACCCTTTTATTCCTAGGTTACTCTTGGGTCGAGTATATTCCTATCCGGACAACGAAGGTTGCACTATGCCCTAATTGCAACAAACCTACCATGCCAGGGACTCGAAAGTCATGAGTACCCTGATACGTAGTAATATAGGGGCCTTATTAATTACCTTTTTTTGGGTGCCAAAGCCCTATTCTAATTGCTAAGGCCCCTACATTACCGTGTTTCTAGCTCGACAACCACTTTCAGTCTTAACTCCACATGTGGCCTATTCCAAATTGACTGCTCTCTTGCTGCACTGCATGGTTCGGATACACCTGGCCAGGCCCAAAAGACAGGGCATAGATGTTGAGAAGCATGGATCATAGATGCTCATAGCTAAGTCATCCACACCCTAACCCTGAACTCTACTCCAAGCAGGATTTCGCCACGAAGGTACTGGCTTCTCTTGCAGCCCGCAGATGTCTTGAAAGAGGGCAATTGCATTTTTCAGTTTCGGAAGCTGGAGAGCACCTGTGGGCCCTGTAGTTGTTGTAGGGTCTTTCTAAAGAATTTAGGCTTTAAGGCCGTTTTTGGCTAAGATGTATAGTTGCTTCTTAGGGTTTATATAGGGGTTTAGGCTTCAAGGTCCCTTTTTGTGGCTAAGATGGCCATGCATCTCACTTTTTCTTGGCTGCTGCTCTGGCTTCCCAATGCGGCGGCCGGTGCAGGCGGAGAAGTGAAGATTTAGGGTGTAAGGTGCAGGGTATATGCAGGCAGTCTTGGGACAATGCAGAAACGAATCACCTGTGGATCAACTGCATAAGGTATGACAGGGGGCAGCATTAACCTGTAACCTTTGTCTTGGGTGCTTGTATCCCATATGACCCAACAAACAGTTTTAGCTGGACACGTAAGTCATTATCGTGGCCTAAATGTTCTGTATCAGTATCCCCTGACAGTGCCTATGTGGCTATGGCATACTATGCCTCAAAAGCCTGGGCTAATATGAAGGCTTCTAGATGTCTTCTGCGCCTTGCTTCACCGTCTGGGTTCGATCGGCAACAAAGTGTAGGTTTCAAAATGTTGCAATTGCTTCAAGGAAGGTTTCTGCAAGGTTGGAAGTGGAAGCTATCGCTTCGTCTGAGAAGCATGGGTTTGGTTTCAAAATCTCGCAGTTGCTTCAAAGAAGTCGGAAGGTTTCTGCGTAGTTAGAAGAAGCAATCGCTTCGTTTGTGAAGCAAAGGTTTGTTCGACGCTTCTGCAGGAAAGGTCCTTGTCATGCGAGCCCTAGTATAAAGATCACAACAGGGAACCCGATTATTCAGAAGCACCATATAAATAAGATCCTTTTACAGCCATGTAGAAGCCTATAATTTGGTAGTAGAGTAGTAGAGTAGGTACTATAGGGGCCTAAATAAAGTAGGTACTGTAGGGGCCTAAGCAATTACCAATACGATTTTGCGGGGTGCCTGATTATAACTGTGTTATAAATGGCCCCAATACCCTATTCCCTAAAGTATAACTTTAACCTTGTTTGGGGTACCAGAGCCCTTTTTATAGTCCCAAGGAGTCGTCAAACTTCAGTTCCTCTGGGGTACTAGACAAGTAGGGAGGCCAACATCCCTTTAGACCCCCTTTAAGGAACCCTATAGGACCCTACAAGACCCCCTTGGTGGAACCTTATAGGACGCTATAGACCCCTTTAAGGAACCCTATAGGACCCTTTACGGAATCCTTTATGGGAACCATTTTTCAGGAACCTTGGAGAAAGTAAGGGCAAGAAAGGGTGTGGCAGCAGCCAGGCGAGAGCGATGCGTCGGGAATTGAAACGGCCAGGCTCTACGGAAACTTGAACGCGCAACTTGGTTTCTTGAGATGTCTTGAGGGTCTTGAGTCATGAGTCTAGGGCTAGGGTTTATAAGGGTTGTAGGTTGTGTGTCCTGAGCCCAGACCCCCCAAGATCAGGCCCGGGAGGGATCATGATAAAGACCCCTAGATAATGTACCCTTAGTTTAAGCAGACTTTGCAAACCGAAGAGACCGGAAACACAGCTACTCTCTGACTGCCTGGACTTTGAGAAGGCCTCAAACCTCACAAACCCTATACCCTAAACCCAAACCTCTGTGTACTTTGAGAAAGCCTTGAACCTCATATACTTTAAACCCCAGAATCCTAAAACCCAATCCCAGGTATGCCTACTACTTCACGGATCTGCTCGTTGGGTCGCCTCAATCGCAGCCTTGTGTTTGCAGACTGTGGCTAAAGTGGCTTCAAGTGAAGAGTTTGGAGTTTGGGGCTAAGCTTCAGGGGCGACCGACTCCACGCGAAGTACGAAGCCTGTTGCAAAAGGGCTAAGAGTTTAGGGTTCAACGTTTCAGTTTTCGGTTTGCGGGCTGTGGGTTTCGGGTTTGTGTGAGATGTTTCTTTGCTGAGTTTTGAAAGGGTCTCGAAACATGCGAGAGGCTTTAGCATGTCAGCAATGTTGGCTTCGGGTTCCTTTCAGATCCTCAGAGGGCGCCGTGAGTCAAGGGAAAATGGCTTTGGAGGGCACCGCACGTGCATTCCGTTCTGTTAACACTTCGGGGTAAACCCTAAACCCTATTGGAGTTGCAGCTATGCGACATGAACGAAGTCGCCCAAGCGACCTGTTTCGGAGCACTTGCAGTGGAGTCCGTGCAGGCTGGCAAATGGAAGGGCTATGCTAGAGATTCTCGAGATACCACGTATGATGATTCTTTGAGACACCGAGATAGGAGTGCTCCAGAATCACAAGAATTATCAATCATGAAATGTTTGGGAGTTTAGGGTTGATGAGGGATCGTCTGGGGCTCTTAGCTGGGAATCCCCAACCTGCCTTCATGCCACTTTTGAGGTTCCCCCAAATTTCAATCCTTGCGATGCGGGAACTAACAACCCTAAACCTAACCCCTAAACTGTAACTGTAATCCCCAATGTAAAAACCTCTACCCTGCAATGCGGGCCTCGTCCTTGCCAAGTAGTACGGAAGGAATCCAAAAACCTCAAACAATCAAGGCCCTAAACCTTAACCCCCAAACCCCAAACCCTAAACCCTAAACCTCCTCAAATCAAGGCTCACTTCGGTAATCATCGATACCGGCAGCCACCTGCTGGGCTTTCCTTGTACCTTTGGTCACCTCAGCATTTTGTGTTTCGGGCTCCGGCTTCCTTGACGAGGGCTTCAAGGGGCTTCGTGGGGGTGGGGTTGGGGGTGGGGGTGGGGGGGGTTTTGGAGAGTGGGCTGTGAGGGTGAAGGGTTCAGGGGTCTAGATTCAAGGTGTTCGGAGGGGGAAAGCACGGAGGTTTGGACAGGCATAGCGGTCCCTCTATCGCTTGACTATATAAACTTCCTAGTATAAAGCTCTATTCCACCTAGAGATTCGCATGGGGGTTAAGCCTCGGCCGCCTCCTCCCATTATGCGTTCCTGAAGCACGCAGCCTGGTTTGTGAAGCGGCTGCAGCCTGGGTACAGTTGCGTGTTCTAGGAAATGCCGTCGGCATCACAAGCAGGTGGGCTGAAACTCGTTTGGATTGAGACATATTGGGCACATTTCGATCATGCTGTCTCAATTCTGTATCAGAGGAAGATAAGAACCACCACAAGAGCAACTCGAAGCAAAATCGAGAGCCATAGCAGCCCTGCACGACTCAGGCGGTGGTTGCGACCACTGTGGGAGTCACCTAGCTCCTCGGCTTGCCCTTGTTTCGCGGACCTATTGCGTGTGTGTGTGTGTGTGTGTGTGTGTGTCCGGACTATTGGAGAGGAAGGGCGTGTAGGGTTTAAGCAGAGTTAATGTGATGGCAGGGTGATAAACTACATATATATATATATATTTATATTTATATTTATATGCATATATGTTTTTTCATTGTGGCGGATATGCGTATGCTTTTCCACGCCAGAGGGTGTCTGGTTTGCAACTTCGGTTGCAACTCTATCCCCAAACCCTAAAACCCTAAACCGAGAGTCAGACACATCTGACTGCAGGAACCAGCCATCGACGTCGGCAAGTCTCAAACGGCGGAGTGGATGCCATGCTACTGAGCTGATTGCACTTGTGCGGACGCTTCATTCCGATCGGGGTGCTGTGGGTCTGTGCTCGGGTGTGCTTTACGGGTTATGGATACTTCATCCCCGTCATCCCAAGCACCTGGTGAAGGCCATGCAGCAAGCGTGCATGCTTGTCCAAGGCACTGGCAAGCCGTTTTGTGACGGCTGTTCCGAGAACAGGCACTGCACAGATTGTTTTTTTCGGAGGTTCATAGCTGATGGAGTTTGTAGTAAATGTCACAAAGTTGGTAACCCATCGTCCTTGTTGCCTAAAAGCCTTAGATCCCCAATATCTAACCTTTAAACTTTTTGGGTTCTTATAGTTTAGTAGGAATCGGAAAGTTTAAACTTTTATTTCTGTGGATTATTGGTGTAGTAAGAAGAGCAAGCTATTGGGAATGCTGGTGCCACTGACCCTTTTCCCAGTTTTTAACGCTTTCGAGATTCAAAAAAACCCTAAACCGCAAAAGAGCAAGTCCTTCATGCAGCCATTTCGGAATCGACCTCTAAGCCAAAGACACCCTAAGCCTTAAACCCGGAGGGGGGTTTTCCTAAAATCCTAGACCCCGAAACACTAGGCCTCCTAAACCTGAACCCTAAACCTCCGTAAGGCGAAAACCCAAACGAAAGACCCAAGTGCGCTCATAGGGGTTCCTTTAAGGGATCTATAAGGGTTCCATAAAGGGTTTAGGGTTTAGGGCTTAGGAATATGGGAGTTTCCGAAAATAGGATATTGGAGTCCCCTAAACCCCAAAACCTCTAGATCCCTTAAGGGATCCTAGGCAATAGGTATATTCCTTAAATAGGGGGGGATATGGGAGTTTCCGAAAATAGGGGACCCTAATATAGTACCCGAAATAGTAGGATCCGTATGATAAGGACCCCCCAAAAAGGTACCCCTCATTTTCGGAAACTCCCACATGGCTGTCAATGCAACAGGGAGATGAACTGTCATCCCAGTGTTTTGACACTCACTGTCTACTGAAGAAGCACCCTAAACCCTTAACCCTGAACACCCTAAACACCCTTAACCCTAAGCCCTTGTGGCACATGCTCTTGTTCATGGCCTTGCCCGGAGGTGTAAGTATCAAGAGAAGTACTCCGAAGGGTGCCTTGTCTTTGTGTAGGGTTCACGGCTTGGTTCAATATGTGAGGGCGAGATGGCAAGGGAAGTCGTTTGGCTTTGTACGTTTTACCCCTGTAGTGCTGAGATGAAGTTGCCCGACACGACTATAAGGATTTCCAGGTTTCTTGCCGTCCAGTGCTGGCCCAATTCTTTGGCTCAGGTGCTTTGGGGGTGGTTCCGGGGTTGATTGCCACAAGCCCCAAAGTTGAAGAGATCTGGATTTTAGTGGCTGCGTCGTCGTCTGCGCCTGAGTCTCGCATGTTCGTTGGTTTGTAGACCTTGTGGATTTCGGGCTCTGATCTGAGACCTTCAGGTCAAGTAGTTAAAATAGGGGTACCGTACATAGGGATCTCTGATCGCTACAGCGATCCTTGCAGTAAAGATCCTGCTGCTTATGCTCGATATTGGGCCCCTTGCTTCCCCATCTCTGTCGTGACTTGACTTAGAGGAACTACAAGGGCCCATATACCCAAACAGCATATACCGTGGCTCCACACTACCTATATGAGGACTACTTTAAGGCCAAAGCATAAGCTAGAAGGCGGTTTCGATCGGGTTAGAAGAATCGGCTCCGTTGCATATATATCGACAGCAGGGATTAGGGTTTAGGGTTTAAAGTTTAGGGTTTAGGGTTTAGGATTATACATCCCCCCAACCCTTGGGTCTTGCTGAGTACGTAACGTGCTTAACCTGTGAAAGCCAGCCCACTACGCTTAAAAGAATGGACCAAGGAGTGCGATATCTGGTCATTGGTTCGAAGACTATGCCCCTTGGCCTCTGATCCAACGGCTTCTTGTGATGTTGAAAGCCAGAGACTCCAAAACCCTTCACTAGGGAAACCTTTAAAAAGTAGTCATATTATTCCTTCGAGTTCCGTATCAGGTTTGTATAGTATAGTATACTCCAAGACCTTAAGGCCCTTAATTTTTTTATCAGATCGTAGCTGGATTTTGAGTTGGCTTCGCGAGCTAGGTCTCCTAGTGTGCACTGTTTTCCTTGTCTATGGTCTAAGGTTCCTTACAAAAACCATTCTTATTCCTGGCTTCCTGGGGCTCCCAGCAAAGCCTCATACAAAATGAAGGGGTGTTGGAGTCTCTTGGAAGAAACGAAGTGCAGTTCTGTTAGGGTTTCCAGGGAGCTTAGCACATAAAGCCAGCTTCTACGGTTCAGAGGCTTGGGTCGGTTGGGTCTACCACCCATAGGCTCCATAGTAGTTCCTTTGTGGGATTCATATTTAGGATCCTATAAGGCAAACCCCAAAAAAGGAACTACTATGGAGCCTGTGGGTAGAGGGTTAAAAGCTTGCAGAGTTTTGCGTGTGGGAGTTCAGGGAAGTTGATGTCTGTACTCGAGCCGCGACATTCCATGCGTTGAAGGCTCGTCCACGCTGAGGGATGGGACCTACCCAGTCTACAAGCCGAGCAGGAAGGAGGCCTTCGGCCTTGAACACGAATTGAGCCTGAAGGATTCGGGGGCTGAAAGCCTTTTCCCAACAAGAGAGACCCCTCAACGCCCTCTCACGCAGGCCTTATAAAGCCCGATGGGAGCTCGCAAAACGTCAAGCACTTAAACCTTATGAGCCTTTAGACTAATTACTACTTTGCGCCCGCCCTTTAAGACTGTAAAAACATCTAAACCCTCAACCCTCAACTCTACACCCTCCGCCCTCCACTCTAAACCTTAAACTCTAAACCGTAACCTTGCGCACTGCCTCCACTCTGTAACAGTTGGATGACATTTATAGTTAATCTACTTGCAGAAAGCCCTTATTATGACCTCTGACATAAACTGTCACCGGGTGGGGGCAGTACCCAACTCTAACCCTTCGACAGTGGCGAAGGTGAAGCTCGGGGACGTTTTCCAAGAAAACCCGCCGGTCAAAGCTCGCATGGGCTGCCACGATTCGGAGACTTTCGGCTGCAGTTTAGGGTGTAGGCTGAGGCTTTTCGGGTTGGTTTGGTCGGGGTTTACAGAAGGTGTTAAGGCCGTTTAGAGTTTTGGGGGTTTAGAGGTTTAGGGCGGTTTAGAGTTTTTTTGGGTTTGGCGTTTGGGGCAAAGTTTAGGGGTTTAGGATGCAGGGTTTTAGTGTGATTTCGGTGTTTACTTGACCCCCCCCCCTCACAAAACAGGAAACTGCTTTTTTTCTTTAGGGTTCCTTATCATGATTTTTTATGTGAGTCCTTAAGAATGCAATGTAGGGTCTTCTGGAGCTAAGGTAGGTTTTGGTGGTTTTGTGTAGTTTAGGCTTGTAGGAATTATGGGTTTAGGGCTTCGGGGGCTTAGGGGTTTAGGGTCGTCGAGGGTTTAGGCGGGGTCTAGCGATTTGAAAGCTTCAGCGTTCAGGTTTTGGATTTTGGGGTTGAGGGTTTAGGGTTTAGGGGTATTGAGCAGTAATGTCCACGGCTTCACCAAGCATACCGTCTTTGAAGGGAAAGAAAGGGCAGACTGAGTTCAGAGCTATTATTAAGCAGGCAGGAAAAGTCTCCCGAACAGCGACAGCAGCAGGGCTTGGGCAGTCGAATTCCCAGCTGTGTCGCAAGACAAGAATTCGATATCACAAGGCCCTGAATATTCGACAAGGCTTTTGGGTGTATAGGACTATAGCTGCAACGGAGTGCTCGTTTTGAAGCATTTGCAGGGGTTTAGTGCTGTGGCCTGCTAAACCAACAACTAAGCCCTAGATCCCACCTGGCACCTGCTTAATTATGTGGGTGGTTGTCAAAATTATGGTCCCTTCTTGGGTCCCAATATAGGCGGCACCTAATATTTAGGGTTCCCAAAAAGGGACCATAATTTTGACAACCACCCGTTTCAGCTTCATTAGGGTTCAAGGTTTTACTCGGTGTGGTTCAGGGTTTCATAGCGCTTTCGGGTTGCGTTTTTGGGGTTTCGGTTTGAGGGTTAGGAGGTAGGGTTTCGTTGCGGTTTACGGTTTAGGTAGGGCTTTAAGCTCCAGGTCCCTTAAGGGCTCAGTGCAGCCTAAACCGTTGAGTTTTCGGAGCGCTTCTCAACGTAGTGGTTGGGAGTATCCTCTAACATGTTTTCTTTATCGGAACTCCTCTAATTACGGACCTGACGACTACTTGGCGACTTGCTTGGCTACTTTTTGGCCCCTACTTGCCATCTTACTTGGCGTCTTACTTGTCTATTTACTCGTCCATTTTGGCCCCGTGGAAGGGCACGGCTGAGAGGCACAAGCCTACGATCGGCACACGCCCAAGAAGCTTTCGGAGTTTTGTCTACGGCAAAAATGTGGGGTGCAAAATGAGGTCCGGTTTCTGTACGAACCTGGCTACATTCTGGGCCCCCGAAATAGCCAAGTGCTGGGAGGCTTAAAGATGCCAAGTGCATTGTCTTACCGCACTTAGCTACTTTCTCGCTTGGCTACTTGTCCTTTTCCGAGGCCGCAAGCTGCCAAGTAACAGGCGCCCAAATCCGGCCTGAGCCCTTCACCAAACCCAGTTCGACGAAAGCTTCCAAGATCAGAAATTGCCTTCCGGCCGGGAGCGGATTTTTCTGAATGTGAGAGGTACAGAAAATAGTGTGGCCAAGTGACGAAAACCAAAAAGCAGCCAAGTGAAGATAAAGTAGCCATGTGCACAAAATAAAGTAGCCGCCAAGTGCACAGAACAAGTAGCCAAGTGCTCAAGATACAGGAGCCACGCGCGCGTGATCAGTAGCTAAGTAGCCAAGCACCTCCTGTAAATAGCCTGTAAAGAGGGCATGCAAAACCTGATAAAAAGGACGCCCTACTCAGGGGGATGTAGTTGTTGAGGGTTCTTACAGGAAGAATCTCAGCATGCAGGAGTTTTGCTTTCTGAACCTCCCGCTTGCTTGTGCTTAGTGTTGCTATGAGCCCCTACGACTGGTTCCTTGCAGTCCGAAATACGACACCTTTGTGTCGTGGAGTTGGATAGGCAACCTTTTTCCTTCCTGGGATATAAAAGTTACGGGTCTGTTTATACATGCTTATGTCATCTTAAGACAATTGTACATTTGGCCATTGGAAGAATTCAGCACCTAGGTTGTAGCCTTTTTTCCAGCAAGTTCTCAGATTTCCATCACAACAGTACCTTTTTATGGGAGTTTCCGAAAATTAGGGGTACCCTATTTTGGGGTAGTTTTGGGGTCCTTATAAGAAGCATACTACTATTTAGGGTGCTATATTGGGGTCACCTATTTTCGGAAGCTCCCTTATTGATGGATGTTCTTCTATCTTCACACACGGCTCAAGCTTGAAGCCGAAATACTATCTCCCACAAAACGACCTGGAAACCTTGTCGTTTGTGGGCTTCCTCTTCGAATGCAGGTTTTGCCTTGAGTAGAACCATAAAACACCTTCGAAGCAAGCAATAAGACATAACGTAGGCGTCCCAGGACGACCTTAAATTCACTAGATCTCAGACATTAACTGGCCCTACAGCCCTTAACCCCTGGACCCCAAACCCTCCAGCTCCTGAGCCGAGCCAGGAACAAGCTCTTCTTCACCCAAGAAGCCAACGGCATCATGGGCCTCGCGCCAAAAGATGGGTACCAGGCGAGAGGGACGGCTTAGGGTTCGGGACAGGACAGCAGGCTTTATGGGAGATGATCTTGAGAGAGTTTGTCCCCGGTGCAACCAGGCAGGGGCAGCACGCTTCTGTTTACTGCTGATAGTTCGAGAAAATGCAAGATTATGGATACAGTGTCTTTTCTCAGAAGCCCTGGTCTCTAAATTGGTCGTACTGTGAGCCTCCTGTTGCAGAAGTTCAAGGCCTTGGGATCCCAAGCTGTTGAGTTGTTGGCGGGTAGGTGGTAGATAGCTACTTGGAGGCCCTTTTGACTTAGTAAGTAGGGTTAGTAAGGTGGGTTATGGGGGATTATAATAGGGTTTCTAAGGGATACTAAGTAATCTTACTAAGTCAAAAGGGCCTCCAAGTAGGCAGATAGCGATCCAGCTTACCTCCCTCACTCTCTCTCAGGCTGGGCTCGAATTACCATGTTTTGCTGGCTTCGCGATCACAGCAAACACAAAGCAACGCCTTATCCATGAATCCATTACGCTACTAGGTCTGGCAGGTCGTGCATCGGCTCCAGGCTCCACCACGATGGCATTGAACATGAAGCAGAGCTGTTCAGGACATTATGTTCAAGAGGTCATGGCATAAAACTCTTGCGAAGCATAGACATGGTCAACAAGTTCACGCACGATCTTCAGCTGCACACCCGAACAATTTCTTCATGAGGGAGGAGGTAAGACAACATCATGGTCCCCCTCCCCCCCCCCCCCCCAAGGGTCCCTATGATTAATTAAGGGGTATTGGGCTCTCTGGGATGTTGCGTGCACGGGTAGTTTCCCTATCTGGAAGCTTGCGAATGTGTCTTTCATCCCACGAGACCTCGGGATCCCTTATATAAGATATGGGAGTTTCCGAAGATTAGGGGTACCTTATTTGGGGATCTTTATAATAAGGATCCCATTATTTAGGGTACTATATTGGGGTCCCCTATTTTCAGAAACTTCCATATCTCCAAGCCTGATTCAACTGCCTAGGGCTTAGGACAAGCTTAATACGGTTGATGGACAAAATCCTGCATGACCCATAATAAGGAATATACCATAATTCCCATAGTTTAGGGTCCTTAGGGTCATGCAGGATTTTGTCCATCAGCCGTAGGAGCAAGATGCCCCGATATTCCCTTTGAATTTCGCTGTGACAAATTTCAACTTCTATTCTATTCCAACCCCCAGGGCCGCTACAGTAGCAATGGGGTATCGGGACAGGCAGGCAGAGTAAGGCATGAGCTTGATGTGTTTGGCTTCACAGCAGTTGCTTCAGGGTTGAAGCTTTCAAGCTCGAAGGTGGTATGCTGTACAAGTGCGTAATTTCTTTTACTGCCAATAGAACTATAAAAAATACTAGAAAATGAACGAACGAATGAATAGATAGGTGTACACGTGTGCTAATATACATACACACGTATATACACGTACGTATGCATAGTTGGTTTCGATGTTTTATGCTATCTGTCTTTCTTCCCCGAATGAGAACAAGTGCGGACTAGCACACGTAATACGGGATTGTGTTGATTTCAGGACCCGGGTGTAAGCCCCAAAGCCTAGACTAAACCCTGAACGGCCCCAAACCCTCCAGTCGTCAAAACACCCAATCCCTATGAATACGAGATGGTTTCTCTGCCAGATGCCAGCAACTGCGAACATTTTGCAAGATCTCTTTCGTGGCCTGGCTTTCTTCTTGCAGAGGATTTATAAGGCTGCTTACAGGGTTCTACATGGTCTCCTGTAACGGTTGCGTCTCCACTGAGGTTTCACTTCCCTTTATCTTGGTCGTCTGCTACGTAACCTTGAACCTTCCCGGGATAGTTATTCTGCAGATTTTTGTTTTTCGGAGCCAGGGCTAACTCAGGGTGAAGTGCTCTTGAAAACCACCTGTTTGAGGGGAGTTGAATCGCTTCGCCCTGTACTCTTCTAGCTATATCCGGAATCTTTGTTCCCGGGTGTATCAACTTTCGCACTATGCAAGTCAGCTTGAACTCACCCAGACCTTCAACTTCAAATACACCTTAGTTAGTAAATTAAGGAATATACTTTAGATTATAGTAGGATCCCTAATATGAGTTGAATATTCCTTAATTAGGGGATGAGGCCAGGCGAGACCCCGAAGTCGTGCTCCTGACGAAGATGCGCCGGGGGGTATTTCAAAGGGATCACAAGACGCAGAGCATCCGCAGGGCCCGAGTTCAGGGTCCTGGGTGCGGTATTTAGAGAGCCCAGTACCCCTTAATTAAGGAAAAAACCTTAAATCATTAGGGGCTTCATATTATGATTTAGCCATATTCCTTAATTAAGGGTATTGGGCTCTCTGGGTAGAGGATTGCTTTTTCATTGGGATAATGGGTCCTTGTTGTTTCTCTGCTTCTGATGCTACTTCATGGTAGTCGTGCCTTCAGAAGGCACCACCCCCTGCTTCTTCGCAACGATACTCTAAAAGCCCAAAGCCCTAAAACCCATCAATCACGAAGTTGCCTTGAATCATATACGGGCTCCTCCGACTGTTTGCTGCTGGTTGCCGGATCAGTGGAGTCGAAGAGTTTTAGGGTTTTGGGTGTGGACACAGAATCTGCAAAGGAGACAAGAAGCACGTGGATGCCTCTGTCTTCTCGATCTGCCTGGCTACGTGGGGAGGGCTTTTGTCGGTGGGGGGCGACAACGCCAAATACCACACTGCAGGCCTCCTTCGGATTCCGGCTTTCGGTTGGGATGGCCCCAAACCTCTCTTGGCGTTCTTCTGCTTGGCTCTTAGGAAATTAACTTTTTGGTTTTCTATATGAACTATAAAAAGGAGGCTAAAAGTTGAACTTTTAGGAGCGGTTCCGAAGTCAGCCAAGCTCTCTTGCGCGCATAAACACACGCAGACAGACAAAGCTGTGAAGCGCCTGAAGCCCGAGTCATCCTAGTGAAAGATTGTAATTTTGGAAAGCCCAGTAGCCCTTACCTCCAAACCGTGGCAGAAACCTCGAACCCCACTATAAGTCCCCTATTTTGGGTTATATGTATAGTTACCCTACTTATAACCCTAATTACTTATAACTACCCATGAACCTCCAAGTATTCCGTCCTGGAAGGCCCATGTCTCCCGGGCCAAAGCCCAACCTGACTACCCTAAGGGTCCATGTACTCACATAGTCTATACATTGGCCTTAAAGTACTCCCTATATAGATACATTGGCCCCAAAGTATATGCTATGTGGGTACATGGACCCTTAGGGCTACTGTTATGTTCAAGCTTTGGGGGGTAAGCGTTAGTTTGGCCTTTTGATGGGTCAAGGGATCCAGATGGTTCATGTGGGGTTCAGGGTGTAAGGGTTTATGGTGTAACTTGCAGGTTCATGGGTAGTTATTTGTGGGGTTATAAGTCCCCTAATGTGGGTTATAAGTATAGTTACCTTAGGTATAACCCTACTTACAACTGCCCATGAACCTCCAAGTAAGGGTGCAAGGTTCAGGCGGTGAGCACCACCCTTTGAGGACTCTGCAAGCCTGTGTAGCTCTGCGAAACCCAGATCATCCTAGATCTGTCATGCGGCTGATGGACAAAATCCTGCATTACCTTAAGGACCCTAAACTATGGGAACTATGGTATATTCCTTATAATGGGTAATGCAGGATTTTGTCCATCAACAGTGGGAGGCATCAATTGGATTCCCATGGGAATCAAAGGCCCCGTGGCGTCAGATCTAGGGTTTCGGGTTTCGGGTAGGTGGGGTTTAGGCCTTCAAGGATGGTAGGCCTGGAACAAGGTCTAAAACACGTCCCGTGCGGGCTTTGTGACTTCAGGATTGTGGGCGTAGGACACCAGAAGTTCAGCTTTCAAGCAGGGGTTCAGGGTTTAGGGCATTTAGGGGCTTGGGTGGCCAGACTTGAGACCAGTAGCAAAAGAGGGGTTTGGGGGTTGAGGGTTTGGGTAGGATAGCATGGGGTCTGGAGAGTCTAGGGACGGGAGCAGCAATTCCAGGAACCACCATCTCCAAATTTGTTCCTGGGGATTTTCATTGGTTTAGGGAGTTTAGGGTCAATGGTTCAGGCTGACGGGTCATAGGCCTGAGGGGGTGGTGGCGCGGCATCCAAAAGAGGGGCATGTCGTGGTGCGGTGTTTTTTGCCGCCTACCTATTCCAATGGCCCCCTATGTGAGCCCCCATAGAACCCTGGGAACCTGAATGACAGGAACCCTAAACCCTTAAACCCTAGGAACCTATAGAAATTATGAATTTCATGCCCCGATATTACAGAAGGCGGCCTGGCCCAGGCCGAGCGGCTCCCCACATGTGTAGATCTCTAAAATAGGGTCCCTTTCAGGGTATGCCCTGAGGCTACTACTCAGTCACACCGAAGAGCATGATGGTCGACGACCGCCTGGTCGCAGCGATCCCGGATGACTTCGGAAGTGCAGTGGTGGCTCTCTTCCTGCACTTTGTGGGTTGAAGGGTTTAGGGTTTAAGGGTTATGGGTTCCTCCCAGCTTTATGGGCTTATCGGGTGTAGGATTCAGGATTCAAGATTCAGGGTTTGTCTCTTTAAACCTCGGCAGATTGTACTTACATGTGAAACCATTCCGGATGCTTGGCCTGAGCGCACGAGTGGCTTACTCACTTAGTGGTTGTTGTCGAGTGTTCGTCCTGGCGGAGCCGCAGCAGGCCAGTTGCAAAAGGGCTTGTAGGATTGAGGGTGTTGGGGGTTGTTAGTTAGGACTTAGGGTCCGTACCTTTTTGGGAATCTTGCTGTAAGACTGCAGGTTCGAGCTGCTAGATACCAGCTCTGGGCCAAAACCCACCAAGAGCAAGGACAAGACATGCTATACTAGGTATCGATTTCGCAAATCTTTTATCTAGAGCCCTAATTAAAATGTAAATTGTTTTGGGGGGCTGTTGAAGCCGACAACTAGTATGATGCTGAGAAAGTTGATCCTTTCGTGTGCCACCCTCCACCGCTAAGACCTGCACTCCCTTCAGTCCCAAGCCTTACTCATTGGATCATATTGGATCCCTTAACCGCTTCACCCTACACTTAACCCAGAGAGTCCATATACACTATTTATGGAATTAGGCCCCCAAAAAACCATCCCTGTTTGGGTTTTGGGGACCTAATTCCATAATGGTAGTGTATGTGGGACCTTCTGGGTAACTTGAAACGAAGCTAGCTAGACGGGATCCCCCTGGCCCCCTCGCCCACACCTGCTTTTAAGCTGTAGGGCTTCAAGGGCTTAGGGTTCAAGGGCTCAGGGTTGAGGGTCCAGGGTTTACGGGCTTTCTGGTTGCGGTTTGGGGTTTCTGGTTTCTGCTTCGACCCTGTTCTGTTTCGCACCACGATCCCATTTACACCCTAAACCCCCGCTTTGGGGGGTCGGAATAATGACCAATGCTGTTCCTGGGCTTTCCTGGTTTTGAATATACTCATGTACCCCAAAGCCCTATTCTAGCTATTGAGCACCCCGCGTATTACACCCCTACAACTTTATTGCATCCCCAAACTCCCAGCCCTTTCCCTCCCCTGCCCCGACTCCCCAACAACCCACAACCCACTGAACGTTTAGACGATGTGTCCGGGCGTGTTTTTCAATGTTTCACGCAACCTTTGCCAGTGATTTCCTGAAAACTCGAGATTTGCCGGTGGTGGGTTTCCTGGTTCTTGGCCGCGTTCAATGTGAAGTCCTGACTAATAGAGCCGGTTTTTGGATGTACAGGGTTTTGTTGCGGTGTATGACAGTTTTTGTGTTCCTTGTTTTCGTTTTTGCTTGCTTTGATCAACGGTTTATACGAACTTTGTGATATGGTTTAGGATAAAGTCTAGGATGGTTGTATGCAGGCTTCGGAAGGGTTCTATGAGGGTTCAAGGGATTCATGGGCGCTTTCTGAAAGGGGCTTGATATGAATACCCGTTATCATTGTCCAGACCAAGAAAGGCTTAGGGGTTATCAATCTGTAGCCTCAAATTTCTCTGAGACAAGGACACTGGCACAACCTTGACTTACTTCCCACCAGCGGTCTTCAACAATCTCATCGCGGCCATCGATGCCTACTGCGTGCCTTTGTCCTGGAAGCGATGTTCTGGCCGGAAAGTGTAGGTTTTGTGGATTTCGGGGTGTAGTGTTCCTTGCAGAACCAATTGCCTTCGTCATCATTGTCGTTTCGGTGCTGTTGACCAGCCTTACACTGACTGCTGCAATCCTCGCCACTACTCCGACCGCTTTAGTTTTGGTATTGTCATGACAGCATTGTTATCATTGTCAGTCCTTCCTACATCGTTTTTGATCTCCAGCGCTCCTGATCGGTTATATAGCTAAAACCCCAAACCCCATTCTAATTAGCAAGGCCGCTGCATTATTTAGATAGCAGCGGCTTTGCAGCCGAAACCCCGGCAGTTCCTAGCCTTCCTGCCACAGGACATTCCTGATGACAGTGTAGGGTGTAGGGCTTAGGGGCCAATTTTGAGACCAGGAGGCCACACCGGAAGAGACCCGTGCTAGCTCAAACCTCGAGATGCAAAACGTAGAAACTCCCCTGGAAGCAGAATGTTGGATCGCAATACTAGCACCCATACCCAGTGACTTGCTACGTATGTAAGTGCAGTTGTAAGATTCCCTGAGCTTCGAGTACTTCGCATCGCCTATAGCCCTAAACCGCTGCACCCCCAAAGCCCATAAACCCGAGATACCCTGAAGACCTGAATCGAGCCCTAAAGTCCCAAACCGCTCAGCCCTAAAAGCTTTAAGCCCTGTTAAGAATCCTACCCAGAGAGCCCAATAACGCTTAATATAAGGAATATACCTTAAACTATTAGGGGCTGCATACTATGATTTAAGCTATATTCCTCAATTAAGGGGTATTGGGCTCTCTGGGTAATCCAAAGCCCTGTTCTCTCGTTTTCGATAGCCTGACTCGAGCTACTCCTGTAGTCCGACAGAACTTGAGAGACCTCGTCCGGCATGTCCGAGTTGCGAGAGCTTACAGTCAAGAAAAGCCTGGCTCTTCTCAGGCGTTGCCAGACAAGTGCACGGGGCAACGCCTTGAGGGGCATCCGCACCCTGCCCCCTTGGGCTCAATCCAGGGGTTCAGGGTTTCGGGAGAAAGCAGTACTAGTGTTTTTTGAAGCTAGACCATGCCCCCAAGACCCTCTAAAACCTAAGCCCCGTTTATATTTCTCAGACTGCGGGAGGTCGTCGGGGTGTTTGGTATGTAGTTGCTTTTTGGTTAAGCGGTTTAGGAGGCTTCCAAAATTCAATTCCCCAGGAAGGGTGAGAGTGTCGTAAGACTCACAGGGTTTCGGAATAGCTAGCCATGACTAGTAAGCCTGTCCCCTCTATAGTCGTAATGTGCTCCCAAGCCCGATTTTGACTATCCAGCCCTCTACATTAGGGGTGCCTTGATCAGGGGGTCGCTATTGGGATCCGAATCGTACTCTTTCAGGCTCATTAGAGGTCACGGATATCTGCAGGATTCTTGAGGGTAAATAGATCTTAGATACCAATACAAATCCTGGGGGTTCCTACTATAACTATTGTATTAATGTACCCCAAAACCACATTCCGATTGTTGAGGTCCCTATATTACAATTTCCACACGGTCAAGCTTGAGCCCAGAATCCTAGAAAACCGTCCTGTGTGGGTTGCGGTGTAGGATTTGTGATCAAACCCTCGACCCGTTCAGTTCAGGTTTTAGGTAGAATTGATCGCGCAATCTGCTTTTCGACTTCCTCGGAGCACCCCTAGGAACTTGTAAAATTGAAATGGTTTATAGGGTTTCGGGCTCGCAAAAAATGGATTTTTGCAGGTAGGATTTAGGACGTAGGGGTCAGGGTGAACCATATCCCGCGACTACCCAAAATCTGGATATGTGTGTCGAGTGTGACTGAACAGATCAATCTATATAGCGCCCTGGTCCTAGTTGCCTATGTCGAAACACGTGGATAAGCAGAGAATCGCGACAGTTCACCACCTTTGTCAGCACCACGAGGCTTGACTCAACCGCGACAATGTTCACGTGCAAGAAAGACGCTTCTCAGCACTCTTGCCAGGCATTGCTGGAAGTTCAAGAGTGTCACGGACCAAAACGAAGAGATGCCTGCTATACATCAGGCCAGATGGGGACGAGTCTGCCAACTCCGGGCCAGGGTTGAGGGTTTGAAGTTTGAAGTTCCCAGAGAGCCCAATACCCCTTAATTAAGGAATATAGCTTAAATCATATTATGAAGCCCTCTATATTTTAAGCCATATTCCTTAATTAAGGGGTATTGGGCTCTCTGGGTTTAGGGTCCAACAAGAGGGCGCTAGACTTGAGTCCAGTAGCAAAAAAGGCATCGGGCTCTTGGTTTTGTAGCCCAGGTAAATCTGTGAAGCCATGAGTTAGTAGCCAAGCACCGCTGCCGAGCTAGTCTGCCGGTGTTGGGGAACCTTGTTGTCGTTCTTCTTGTTATGCAAGACTTGCACTAACGTTGAACATCAGCAGTCCCTGTCCTTCAAAACCTTTTGGTGGCTGTGTGGTGACGACAGGCCCCATGAAGGAGGTTCAAAGCATTCGGTGTGGCCTCGAAGATGCCGATGCCCTGACCCTTCACCATTCAGGCTTTCAAATGAAGTTTCCTGGACCTGATCAAATTGTGTCGGCCGTGTTGTGCTGGCATGCGAGCCTATTTCGACCAGCTTCTGGCCTATCTCGATGTGCCATTTTATGCGTTAGTCCGAGTTTGTTCGATGATTTGAGAATGGTAACCGACCCTGAGCCTTTCCAATCTTTGTCCAGGTTTTTGTTGGCTTTCAATGCATTCCTCGGTACCGGCGATCAGTGCACGGTGCGACTTGATATCATGGTCGGAATCGAGCCGGAAGCCTAGTTGTCGTGCCCGACGCGCTAACAGCCCGGATGCCACAACAAGGGTTCCTGCACAGAGTGGTTATACGTTTATTCAGGCAGAGTAACCTACTCTGTCTGTGGCTGGCATCTAGTACTCAGTGGGATGCCGGAGTTGCTGTTATGTGCCGATTTCTGTCCGTGCGCTGAACCAGCTTTGTGCCCTCAAGTAAGCTTTTAACCCTACTACAGCTCTACCTTCCTTGAGCTCGGCCTCGTGCAGGCAGCATTCCCCACCATCAAGATGAAATTCCGCGCTCCGCCTGCTTCAGAAACTAGTTTGAGGGCTTTGCTAAGTTCTGGTTCTTTTGAGACCGCCGGCTTCTGCTTTGATGCGGCCACAGTATTGTCATGAAATTCGGATTAAAGATTCTAAGATGGCCCTTTGCAAGCCCAGTGCCCTATCCTATCCTGCAAGTTTCTAGGTATGGTTGCGATAATGATGGACCCTAAGCCTAAACCCGTGCTTGAGGAGCAGTGCCCCACTGAGTAGGCAACCCGTGTTCTCGTTCAGGAGCTTAGTCCAAGATACCACGAAAGGGACGATCGGTTGATTGATTGCTTGTTTGATTGATTGGAAGCATAGGTAGATTCTTAAAGCTGGCGCACTCGTTTGGTGGTTGGTGCCATACACCGCAAGCCTTGAACTAAATCTTGAGTCCCAAACGAAATGAAGCCTAGAAGGGCTGCATGTGGTTGGAACCCCATACTGTAGAGAGATATACCCCTTTCCTTTCAGGGTCATTCGAGGCCCGCCTTTAGATTTAATGTTGGTGCGTACCGCAGATAATGCGGGTACCGCAAGACGAGTTCGACATGATGCGGCCTTGTGCGTATACATATATATATATATATATATATATTTTTTGATACTTAGCCTTACATAGCTAACCCTTACTTTGCCTAGGAAACTGGACACACAAGTAAACCCTTTAATATCAAACCCGAAGCCCAAAGCCCTGAAGCCTATTATAGGGGCTTTAACAATTACCTATACTATTTTGGGGGTTCCTTGTTATATATGGTCATAGTATAAGATACCTCAAAACCCTATTCTAAAGCATAAAGGCCCCTATATTACATCCCAAACTCAAGCCTCTTATGCGCCAGGGGTTGTCCAGCGACGACTCCCAGTGTAAAACCGGGAGCGAGTGCGCGTGTTGCAATCGTAACCTTACACCCTACCTGGGAATCCAATAACCTTGTTTCAAGGGCTTTACCCTATAATTCCACGATCATAGGGCTTGAAGTTTGGGGCTACGGGTAAGCCTTAATAAACAAACGTGCGAACGCCAAGAACCTAAACCTGCGCACCGTCACCGCTCTGCTAGTGCTACTACTGTAGGCACCCCGTCTGAAGGTTGCTGCCTCAGCTCTGACAAGCAACCCTAGAAGGGATCCTTGAAAAGGCTCAAACCGGGTTACTATATGGGGCTGTATACTATACGGGCCCTTAATGTTTAAAATGGGGTTTCTTTATCCCAGACAGCCGAAAGGTTCTAGAAAGCAGAACCGAAATCTGGGACCTTATACTACCAACTGGTGGGAACCCGTTTAAGGGATCTACATTTTGGATCTTCCCTGGGCCTGGGAAAGGGGATCCTTAGCATTTGGCGCAGCGAAAGGTTATACTGAAGAGAGCGTGGAGGTTCAGTGGCGGCCAGAGACCTATCTCAGCAAAAGGCCGGTTCAGGATTGGATGGTGGATCTTGAAGGGTGTTACTATCACCAGGCTTCTAGAAGCATTTAGGGCTTTCAGGTTTTAGAGGTTTTTAATGTAGGGAGTTTAGGCTTGAGAAAGCCTAAGTTTCAAGCATAGATCTTAAATTCAATTCCTAGGCCCTAAACCCCAGCAGGCTAGAGGCTGAGGTCGTGCTTGCTTTGGTGGGTGTTTCTAGCAGAAGACCTACCCATAGGCTCCATTGTAGTTCCTTTTTTGGGATTACCTTATAGGATTCTAAATATGAACCCCCAAAAGGAACTACTATGGAGCCTCTGGGTAGTGGGAACATGGATGGATGCATGGTTCGAGTTTGTTAACTTACAGCCTCGAATGGAACATCAATGTAAGCTTGCTTTTGATTGCAGGGTCCAAGCCGTTCCGAATTGGTTAGCCGAAGCAAGGATCCAAGTTGGAGACTGCAAGCAGTTTGGCTTTGATGATTCTGTTTGTAGGGTTTATTGGGTTGAATGGCTTAGTGGAGTGCAGTCCCGGCTCAAAAGGGCTTTTCTGCGAGCCTAAATGACTAGTAGTAATATGTTCATAGTATTATTCCTACGGTTTCTTGTGAAAGTCATAGCATAGAATACCCCCCAAGCCCTATTCTACTTGTCAAGGCCGCTATCTATCCATCTATCTATCTATCTGTCTATCTATCTATACACATAAATAACAATAACAACAACAATAATAATAATAATCAAATAAAAGTAAAATATACATATATATATATATATATATATGTAAACGGATATACATATACATACATCTATATATATATACCCATATACATACATACACGCATGCATACATACATACAGACAGACAGACAGACAGACACACATACATACATTACATACATACATACATGCATACTCACATGCATACACACATACACACACATACATACATACATATATACATACATACACATACACGTACACGTACACGTACACGTACACGTACACGTACACGTACACATACACATACACATAGACATAGACATAGACATAGACATAGACATATACATATACATATATATTATGTACATATACATTTATATTATAGGGGTCGAGTCCAAAAACGGGTTTCTCGGCCGTTGGCTCGGTAAGAGCGGCCTGTAGCTCAAGCTGCGGGGGTGGACTTTGCAGTGATACGGTTGATGATATAAAGCCTACATTGCCTTAATGTAAGCTTAGACTATGGGAATTATGGTATATTCCTTATTATGGGTAATGCAGGATTTGCATCATCAACCGTAGGGCTGGATATACGGAGTACTGAGTAGGGGGCCGCAATAATTTTATTAGGTTTTTGGGGTATATTATACTTCCTTTAAATCTACAAAGTCCGTAGCTTCTTGTGTGAGGGCAGTGGGAGTGCTGTTGCCTTCGATGTTTTAGTTTGGTTTTAGGGTTGAAGTCGTTTGACACATTCCAGAATCCATCTCTTGCATGTTCCGGCACTTTACCTTCGATCTGAAGATTTTAGAACTGTCGCTATAACTATCGCCCTGCTTTGGGGCCTTTGTTGTCTCCTGGAGCAGTCCCTACGGCTTTGGGCCTAGCGTGGAATCCTGAAGAAACCCTCGAACCCACTGCCTGAACCCAGACTGCATACACGCCCAGCTGTACTGGTTGGATTTCGGCTGGACCTCTGGCTGCCAGAATGGTATGGCCTTCTATCCCCAGCCGAACTAAGCCCTCTTGGGTCGGATGCTTTGGTGTTCCATTCATGGAACGACTTCGTCCACTTTCGCACTGGAATCAGAAGCTTGGGATGGATATCGGGGGCATGTTGAACGCATCGGATCATAGGACTGCATAAAGGGTTATGATGCGAATCGGTCATGTTTTTGGCCTCAGTTCGGAGGACAAGCATTCCCGTGTCCTGTGTAGGACTATATAGTACAACTATACGGGAGTTTTCGAAAATCAGGGGTACCCTTATTTGCGGGCCCTTATAATAAGGATCCTACTATTCAGGGTACTATATTACGGTCCCCTATTTTCGGAAACTCCCATACAGTACCCATCTTCATTTTACGCACCTAGTTCAATTCTCCAGACCCGATCGCTATGGCTCAAGCCGGTTCTGTCGGAGCTTCCCACAGTTAACGAAAACCCTAAACCCCTAAACCCTAAACCCGGAAGGTCCACTGCGACGGTCCCCTCCTTCAGCCATCCTTGGCCTTCCTGAGCTAGTGATAGCAGACGGAAAAGAAGGGTTTAAAAAAAAGAAGGTCCACAGCCACCTCCTCATGATAGTACTAATGAGTCTAGAATGACGGTCAATGGAAGTAAATGGCGAAATCCATAGTCAATTAACCCAGAGGGTCCATATATACTACCATTATGGATTGGTTCCCGCAAGACCATCCTCATTTATGGTTTTGGAGCCTAATTCCATAATAGTAGTAAGTACAGACCCTCTAGGTAATCATGATAGGCGGGTGGAACGTCTGAGCCCTAAGACCCGAAACCCCTAGCAGAAACGATTCGTGTCTTCTAACATCCTAGCAGCCTCAAAGCTCTCAGCGTTTAATGCAAGGTTTATTTATGGTTTCAAACCCTGCGAAACCTCCACAAAGAGCTAGGAAACCATGGTAAACATTCTAGAAGCTGCTGGCAGGGTGCGCGTTGGTGAGCTTTGCTATGCCTTTCAGCCGATGGCTAAGGCAAGATGCCTAGAGGGCCCAGAGAATTCGTTCCAGAGAATTCGTTTTAAGGTTTGGGGTTTAGAGCTTTCAGGGTTTGGGGCCTAGGGCTTAGAGCCTGTAGGATTTAGCTTAGGGCTTTGGGGCTTTAACAGCCTCCTTCCAGAGGTTGTTTCTCTTTCTGATTGCAAGGGTCTTCTCCATGGGAGTTTGTTCATAAGAACTGTTTTCGTATTGTCTTATATTGAAAGTGACGTACTTTAGCTATGGGTCTACACCGTAATTTAGTACCTTTTACCAAAGCTCCCAAACACCAACAAGTTATCAGTAGGATCGAGGGTTGCCAGAAGCAGGATCGTTTGATAGTGAGTATTTCATTTTCCGCGCTATGGCCTTTAGGTCCTGGGGGGCAGGAGAAGGTCCCAAACTTAGGGGTGCGAGGCTTTTCGTTACAGTGAGATCTCTTTGATACAGCTTCTAGGTTCCCCAGTAGTACCCTTTTGCCTTTTTCTTTTTGGGTTCCCTTAATAAATCCAAACAGTAGGAGCAAGGGGAGCCTCATTATTCAGGGGCTACTCAGGAGCCTAGTTTTGTCAAGGCTAAGCTCCATCAGAAGCCCATGTCCGGAAGCCCATGGTCTTCCCCCCCAAGCCCTCCGAAGCCCAAATACCCCCCAAACCTCAAACACCCTCAAGCATACTTGGAAGTTCATGGGTAGTTGTAGTTGGGATTATAAGTTGGATAACTATACTTCTGAACATCGAAAGCCTCTTATAAGGCGCCCAGAAGTCCAAAAGCCTAAAGGAAGCCTGTTCAACCGTATGGAAACCCTTGTAGAAGCCGACCAGACCCCCCATAAGACCCAACCCTAACAAAAACCGAACCCATCACCAAACTCATAAAAGCTCCACCAAGCCCGCCATAGATCACTGTCAATCTCGTAGGCTCCATAAAGCCTTATAATTGACAACTCAAAAATCTGCTATAGATTGCTATCATTCCCGTAATCGCCCCCTTCTTGAGCCCACAAGAGCTCAGAGACAGCCTGTAAAGGTGGACCAGACGATCCTTGGCATTTCGTTTCTCTTGCACAAGGACCGGTGGACGAGGTTTGAGCAAGTGGCAATAGTATCACTTTACATTCGTAGAACTTAGGGAGATCCCTGTACAGGCTCTATGTAATACGTTGAAGCCCCTCAACCCTTAAACCCCTAAACACTTAAATCCCCCTGCGTAGACCCCTAAACCCTTACACCACTAAACCCCTAAACCCTTAAACCCCTAAACCCTCAACCCTTAAACCCATAAACTCCTAAACCCCCAAACCCTGAAGCTCTGAATCCCCTAAACCCCTCAAACCCGCAGCCCGAGCTCTGAAGCTCCAAGCCAGGATGCAGTTTTTGATGTGAGCAACTGGGCTTTGGAGTACCATACTTTCATACTTTTTTGGGGACCTGTTACTTAAAGGGAACCATGATGAAATATAAAAGTCTATACTTCTTTCTCCCTGGTTACTTCAAAGCCCAGGCAAGCAGCGCCTCGGTATCGTGGATGCCAACTGCCCGCCACATTACAAGGCTTTAGGGTTTAGGGCTTAGGTCACGACCATGGGTAGTTTTCTAAATTAGGGTTCCTGTTTTAAGGTAGAACGGAGGACCCTAAAAGGGACCCTGATTCAGAGAACTACCTGCAGGGGTAGTGTCCGTTTTAGGTACAAACAGGACCCTGAAAGGGACCCGAACTTAGAGAACTACCTACATGCGTGTAGGGGCTTGGGTTTAGGTTTTAGGGCTCTTCAGTCAGTCTTAGGGTGTAGGCTGCAGGGTTCCGGCCGTAGGATTGAGGCTTTGGCTGTGGGGGTCAGGGTGGAAGGCTTGCATCAAGCGCGGAGGCAGTTTGGGTTCAGAAGGGCACCAAGGCCAATACTGAGTTGGCTTAAAACAGTCTTTCTATCGGCAGTCTTCTCACTAATCAATTTCGGGCGCGCACTTGTTGAGCACTTGCCCTTCAAGCTTTGACTCTGTTTGACCATACAGCCCTGGGGCCCAGGGGTGGTCTGGGTTGGTTAGACTCTTACGTCGCACTTCACGGTGAGCTCCTTCCCCAACCTCAGAACTATTAGAGACGAGCTTCCCAAGAATGCTGGTTGGCAGAAAGCAGCCACTACAATTACAGCACCAAATGGGTGATCCTTGAATCATGAAGTCTACTTGCTATCTGCCTGGACGGAGTCGCCGGAACATGATACGGACTTGTACAACTGGTGCTTTGCCGCGTCGTCAACATTCGCAGAGATCTCTAAGACACGTTGCTCGCAGATCCCACTGGAAATCATCCTTACGTGCGCCTCTTCATTGTCATCGATCTGCTTGGTTGTTGTGAAACACTGCAAATTCCCTCACCCTAAGCCTTCAAACCCTAAACCCTCAACCCTCAAACCCCAGCAGCAGTCTGATCCGAGTCTTAGCTGCACGCTGCGGAATGAACCGCTACAGGGGGGGGTCGGGCCCAGGGTCATAGCAGCAAACCGAGACAAGGGTTTGGTGGTGAGCTGTTTTAGCTTGGCGTTTTTCTGGTTGGCTCTTAGGACTTTAACCTTTTTGGCTTTCTATATTAACTATAATAAGGAGGAAAAAGTTTAACTTTTGGGAGCGGTTCAGAAGTCAGCCAAGTTAGGGTTTAGGGTGGATATGCAATTTATATTGCCACCAAGCCTGACTCAATTACGGGTATGACAAAGTCCAGATACGATCCTCAACCGTGAGCCCTACAATTCAGTCGGCTTCACATCTGGCAAACCCTAAGCCTTGAAGGAAATGCGAAAAATCCCAGAGCGGAAGTTGCACCCAGAATCTAGTACTCGTGTTCCTTCCTTTATCGTCCCTGCAGAATCGTATTTCAATAATATAGCCAATACGCAAGAATTCTGTTCTGAATATTGAGGCCCCCTTGTTCTAGCATCTCTCCCACTCTTCCGTTGCTGGCGAGAAAGTTTGAGACTACTCAATGTACCAATGGAGTTTCAGGAGCAACCCTTTGGACAATATTATTGCCAAATTGCTGTGATACTGCGACTGCCTGGAGCTTCTAGGACCCAAAAGATACCACAGCTGCAGTTAGTCGTCATGGCCATAGTCTGATCCAGCCACTTCGCTATGCCAAGAATAAAGATCGCAGTAATCATGATTGTAAAGGCCTGCTTGTAGCACTGACAATGCAAAAACAGTACAGTACTGGTATGGTTCGTAGCAGCTTCAGCAACACTGAAGCCATGAACATCGAATCTAACAGACAACCCAGAGAGCCCAATACCGCTTAATTAAGGAGTGTGCCTTAAATTATTAGGGGCTTCATACTATGATTTAAGCTATATTCCTTAATCAAGGGGTATTGGGCTCTCTGGGAACGTGTTCATCCATCAGATCCCGACGAAGCTTTCGCTGTGGGGCTTGCTTTCGGATCCGAGCTGGCTGCTGCAGTCGAGGTCGGGCATGTGAGTTTAGGGTTTAGGGTTAGGGTGGAGGTTCTGCGAGTCAGGGCAAAACATGTTGGGGGTTAGGGTTGGAAAAGCCGTTACATCTTAACTGATAGAGGGGGGGGCTATATCATGCTTTGAGGTATATTCCTTAACTTCTTCAGGAATATCCCACCGGGCCCTATTCTAATCATTAAGGTCCCTGCATTATTGGGCTCTTTGAGGAAAGTCTTGCGCTTCGGAGCTTCGCCAGGTCGTAATGTAGGAACCTGATTAAGAAACCTTGGGCCTTTATTAGGGTTCCTTATATGAATTCTACTATTTTGGGGCTATAGGCCCAGGGTTTCTTAATCAGGTTCCTACATTACCTTGAACTTGTGGATGAAAGGCTTCAGACTCCGAAGACCAGGGCCGGATCCTCAAAAAGGACCAGTACTTGGAGGTTCATGGGTAGTTACCCTAAGGGTCCAAGTACCTAGTTATCATATACTCTCCAAAATAGTAACCTACATAGCTACTATCCGAAACCTAAGTACCTAATTATTGGGTCCTTTGGACCCTTAGGGTTATAAGTAGGGTTATAAGTCCCCTACTATGGGTTTTAAGTACAGTTACCCTACTTATGACGCTACTTATAACTACCCATGAACCTCCAAGTACAGTGTTTAGGTTTTGGGTACTTCGGTGTAGCATAGCAGGGGAACGCAGGTTTGCAGTTGGGGGAGTATTGGAATATGAGATATTTCGGCACTTGCACCCTTAGGGTAAACGCCCTGAACTCAGCTCTCTGACACGTCTTCGTTCCGGAAGGCTTGACATGGGAGTGTCAGAAACAAAGGAAACCCTGATCCGTGATATGAGAACCCCAATCTGCTTCAGCGCCCGGAATTTCAAACCGCAGCCCAACCCTTTAAAGGAACCGTAATAGAAGCCTGCAGATCCCTAAGAACGAAAGGCTCTCCGTTTGCCTCCCGCTCTTGGTGGCCCTCTCTGCTGCTGGCTTTCTGCTGCACCCCGGCCAGAGGGTTCATTTAGAAGCCTGAAGAATTACCCATATGATTCGCTAGGGCATCTTAGTAATAGTACTAGTCCCAATAATAAGAACATACAAGAACAGAATTAAATAGTAACAATGGTAATGATACGGTTCAGATACCCCAACACCCTATTCCAGTCATTAATGCCCCTGCAGTAGGGTTTCCGGACGTCGTGTTTTGGGGAATGGATACATTCAGTGATTACACGCGGAAATGATGTAAGCACTAAACATGATGGGCAAAAGTATATGTGTTCCCCAATATGTCTTATCTTACCCGGAAACCCAGAGCCTTCTAGTACGTATTAGCAACCTAGTAGTAGAGTAGGTAACCTTTAACCTTTTTGGGGTAGTATAATCCCTATATAATCCTTATATTATGAAAAAGGTTAACCTTTGGTTCCCCCATGATACCCGACAAGTAGGACAAGCCTATATGCAATGATGTGGAACGAGGAGCTTCGGGTTTCCTGGATCGTGTTCAGCAGTGGATTCGGGTTTAACGATTTTTCGGGTTTAGGGTTAAGCTTGGAGGTGAGGCGGGCATAAGGGCGTGTGCACCGCAGCCTGTTGAGAAAGGGTTTCAGGGGTTATGAGCCTGTATTTCTAAGAGGTCGATTCTTGGACCTAGATCGCTCGGCCTAAACGTTCGGTCGGATGCATACGCGTTGGAAGACTGGGGTGCAGTCTGTGACGGCACAAGCAGGAATCGCTGTTGACAGGCTTGGGATGAAGGGAGTGGGGCAAACTCCAGACTCTTTAAGCTTCCAACTAACACCCTAAAACCCTAAACCTCTAAACCTCTGCAACGTCAGAGACTCGAGAATCCGTGCCTGCCTTGAGCGAGTGTGCGTGTCGAAACCTCTAAACCCTAAGCCAACAGAAGTCCTAAGTGCTGAGGGCTTCCCATGACCCTAAACCCTGAAAGCATGGCTTCTTTGGTTCTGCAAAACGAATCCCAGTGAATATGGGAGTGGTTCATGAGTTAATTTCGTACATGGTGAAGCAGCAGTATGGTTTGAGGCTTAGGTTTTGGGTTTCGATGTTTTTTTCTTCCTGTTTCAGGGCTTAGAGCTAAGCGTAGGGCTTACATGATAGAAGCTCATCAACGGAATCACGTGCAGGAGTGGTAGGAGTAGCATGTAGCAACAAGGTATTCCTTGGAGGTACTTTGGAGGCACTGTGCAAGGGCACCACAGGTGTCGGTGCTCCATGCTGACCCGAAATTCTTGAACGCTAAAGACGAAGGTATCGCGCTCGTAGAAGCCGTAAAGACCCCAACCAAACCCCGACCCATGACACGAACCCTTGCTTTAAGTGGCAGAGCCGAAGCCCAACCGAAAGCCTCAACAGAACCCGTCTAAATCACCAAAAAGTTCTGCAGTCCCAAACCCCAAGCACACCCCGCCCTACACCCTAAACCCAGCTCGATAAACTTAGATATGGGTAGTTCTCCAAACTAGGACGCCTGTTCAGGTTCCCAAAGTAGCACGACACCCTGACATAGTAGAGAACCGCCCATATACTTACCAAGAGGGTCCATATATACTACCATTTTAGAATCAGGTCCTCAAAACCATAATAGGAATGGCCTTTTGGGACCTAGTTCCATATGGTAGTGTATATGGACCCTCTGGGTCAAAGCTGAGGATGGCTTTCAGAGTCTGGAGAATGTCCAGTGCCTTCCATGCCAGGGCCTCGGATCTTCACTTGCCATCTTAGGGTTTAGAGGTTCAGGGTTACAGCAAAAAAGGTGTTTGGGGTTTAGGGTTCAGGGGTTTGTGGTCTAGAGATTTCGGATGGTAGTTATGTAGGTTAATATTTAGGAGAGTATATGATCATTAGGTAGTTGGGCCCTCAGGGAAATCGCGAAGGGTCCATGTATCCAAATAGTACGTACTATAGTACGTATATACTTTGGCCTCAAAGTATTCCCTCTATAGGTACATAAGGCCCAAGGTATGCACTATTTGGGCACATGGACGCTTAGGGAATCCTGTAGGGTCCTTAAGCGTTTAGGGTTTAGGGACACACCCAAAGCCCGTGCTGAAAAGGGTTTAGGGTTTAGGGCTGTGCAAAACCTACACCCTGACAAGGGCCCGCAAAAGGGTTTAGGGGCTTTGGGGCTTCGGGGCTGAGGTCTGGAATGGCTGTTCATCGTTTACTGTTTGTTTAGCATACTGGAGCTCTTGATGTTCCCTGTGCGCCGGCGGTGACTTTGATTCTCTACATGATGCACCAACGATGCTGGAGCAGGTAATGGCGGTGGCCAAATATCGGTTCAGGGTTCCCTGATCTGCTTAGAGATGTTTAGAGCGTGAGGATTTTTTAAGGGCGTGCACTCCCCGAACACTAACCCTAAGGCTCAAAATGTCCCAAAAGCCTTATATAGTATGGTCTTTGGGCCCAAAAGCCTTAATATATGAGTCCTGAGAGCCTTAGGGTAAGCCCCTTGAAGCCCCGTTAAAACCCTAAACCCTAACCCCCAACTCCCAAACCCAAAACCCCTAAATCCCTAAACCCCCAAACCCTAAACCCTTGAAGCCCTGTTGACGGCGCCTTTAACGAGGACCCCGAGCCTGAACTCTAAACTCTGAGGCAGAGGACGGCAGGCAGGGTTTACTTAAAGGATCATGGGACTTAGTAACTAGGGTTATAAATAAGGTAATTATACTTATAATTACTTATAACCCCAATTAGGGGACTTATAACCTTACTTACTAAGTCCCCTGATCCTCCAAGTAGGGTTTAGGGCAATCACAAGCGGTTTAGGGTGTAATGTAGGAACCTGATTAAGAAATCCTGGGCCTATTAACCCAAATAGTAGGATTCATATAAGGAACCCTAATAAAGGCCCAAGGTTTCTTAATCAGGTTCCTACATTAGGGATCTCTTCATTCGACTTCGAGCACTTCGGGAGACGCCTTCACTTCACAGATGTTCGTGGCGACCATCTTCATCTCTACTATAGGGGCCTTAACAATTGCCTATACTATTTTGGGGTTCCCTATTGTAGTTATAGGTTAATGGGCCCCGAAACCTTATTCTAATGTTTAAGGCCCCTATATTACACATCCTGCTGAAGAAGATGCCACTTGCTGGCGAAATCGGCAGTGGCTCCCACCCCCTGGCCTGGCTATCCAGGACTCTGCACACTGTGCTCCTGCTTCAGCGTCGCTTGAAGATTGTACTTTCCTCTGGTGTTTGTAATCTTTCCGATGCCACTGGTTGACGGATGCAGGTTTAGGGATGTCGGAGAGTCAAGATGATTGCAGGTCTTTTCGAGGTCTGGCTAGACTTGAGTCCAGTAGCAAAAAGGGATGTCGGAGAGAAGTTGCGGAGGTTAGGTTTGCGATGACGAGCAATGCCTGCTTGAGTCCAGGGGTGAGGCGGGCATACTAAGTTTTGGCTTATCGGTTCTTTTGTTATTCGTGTTTGGATTTGAGTTCATGCCTGAAATTTGCCACCGACAATTCGAGCCAGAAGCCCTAACTTTCGGGACCAAGAGCCTGCAGAGGGATTGAGTCTGCTGCGAGGCCTCTCGAGTGGCATCCGCAGAATGCCCTTTCGTTGAGTGAGAGGGGCATGAGGTTTCGGGTTCGGGCCTCGGGTTTAGATTCCAGAGTTCAGGGTTTAGGGCTCAGGATATAGGGGTTCACGGATTCGACGCTGCCGGGCGCAGCCTGATACAAAAGGGTTGGGGTTCAGGGTTTACGGCTTTAGTTTAGGGCCCTATAGGGGTGAGGGTTTAGGGGCTTTTTTGACTTTAGCATCCTCAGAAGTCCTCGAAGCCTTATAAACTCTACTGCCTAACTAGCGAAGGAATGCAGGCGGTTGTGGCTTTAGGGTTTTGGGGCAGAACCCATAGTCAGGAACCAGAAAAGGTACAATTTTTCAGGGTGCAGGTAACCCCTAAAAAAACCCTCATCCCTGAACCCTAAACCCACAGAACCCCCAAACCCTAAGCCCTAAATCCCAAAGCCACACCCTAATCATGCGAGCAGTCGTCAGGAACAGAGATCCGTGCCAAATCGCCGGATCCGAAGATCGAAAGTGTGTCGATTTTAGGGTCTGGAGTGTAGGGGTTTAGGGTTTAGGCAGATAGGCCTGCAAAAGGAGGGATCCAAGATTCTTCCTTTAGGGCTTATGAATATGCACATCTGCATGTACACACACATGATTGTTTCTCTCCCTCTCTCTCTCTCTCTCTCTTTCTCTCTCTATTTCTCTCTCTCTCTCTCTCCCTCTCTCTCTCTCTCCTCTTTGTCTGTCTCTGTCTGTATATACAAAAAGGAAGGGTTAGGGTTGAGGTGTTCAGTTTAGGGTTTAGGGTTTTTCTTGGATGGAGCATTTGAGCTTTCGGGGGGAAAGGGCGGAGATTGGATTCAGAGTTTGAGGTTTAGGGCGTGGGGTTTCGAGTTTGGGGTTGAAAAAGGGTCTTTATAGCTTTGAAATTCGGACCCAACCAGATTTTTTGTAGGCAGGTGCCGTCATTCGAAACGAGGGCGTGCGCAGAAGTGGTTGGGCCCGGCTTGCACGACATACAGTTCTGCGTGCATGAAGGCACGTAGATGCAATGCACCAGAACCTCAAACCTTATGAGCATACATTGTACATGCCTTTTTACTTGCGCCCAAACCTAAACCCCTAGCTTCATAAGTGAGCCCCGAAAGTCTTGATTTGAAGCCCCATGAACCCCAAACCCTAAATTGGTTCAGCCATACACGTCCTATAAGCTAAGGCCTAAGCAGCAGAGGGATGCAGGCCGAGGTGCAAAGGGATGCAGGCTGTCATGCAGGCTGGATCGATACTTGGAGGTTCATGGGTAGTTATAAGTAGAGTTATAAGACCCCTAATATGGGTTACAGCTACCCTACTTAGAACCCTACTTATAACAACCCATGAACCTCCAAGTAGGTCTTTGCAAGCAGTGACCGGGCTTTCCTTAAGACCGCTTCAGGTCCCACAGTTTGGGACCCCCTGAATGCGACACCCTATATCCTAAATCCTAAACCCTTCCGGAATGTACCTCTGCGTGTAGGGTTTAGGGTGGGATGAGGATTGATGTTTGTAACTTCTTGCCAGCTTCGATATACAGACTGATGCTCTGCAGGTATAGGGGCCTCAAGAGATAAGATGAAGGTAGCCCAACGGGTTCAAGTAACAGTATAGGAGATAAATACTTATGGGCCCAAACATCTACCAAGAGCCCCTTTTTTGGTACTTGGACCCTTTGGTTATGGAGGCTCAACGATCCCGAAAACAAGGACCAAAGGAACGCTCATAAAAAACAAAAAAAACAAAACTCTAAAGGAACCTTTATAGTATACTTTATAGAACCCGTCCGCCACCTGCCTTCATCCCAGCTTCGGAGTCCTTTGAGGGGTATCCCGGAAGTGGTGCAGCTGTGCTACGAATCTTTTCAGACCAGCTTCAAGAAGGGAAACTCGTGTGTGTACTTGTGCAGCGAGCAGGACGTTTCATAGAATGTTATCCCTCAGGTGTCCTCATAGTGAAGCATCAGTCGTTAAGGCTCCTATGTTCAGGGTTGTGCACGCGAGAAGAAGCCGTGGATCTTGCCGGAAAGAAGCTGGTATATAAACCCTAAATCCTAGGTTTCCCAGTAGTGCGCCTTTGAACTTTTTCTTTTTGTTATTCAATTAAACCAAATAGTAGGAAAAGCGTACCCTCATGGCTACTCGGGAGTCTAGTAACTAGTAATCCTAAACTCCAGACCCAAGAAGCTGGTCGTACTGTACTGTCTTGGCCGGGGCCTCAGTGGGTTCAGGTTGGTGTCGGGTAGAATGCTCCTAAATCCATGTTCCAACCTTCCTGTCTTGTCGACCCCAAATCCTAAACCCGAAGCCGTATTCTAATTAATTTTGTTATTATTCCTTAGGGTTCAATATTACCTTTATAGTAGTGGCTACACACAAACCCTGTTCTAGCTACTTAGGCCCCTATACTGAACCCTTCTAGATCCCTTACAGAAGTCTTTAAAGAACCTGTAAAGGAACCCTATTCTAATCATTAAGGCCCACTACAGTGAACCCCAGAAAGTTGGAACATGGGTTTAGGAGGATTAGTGCTGGGATCCCCTATACTTTACTTTAAGGGCAGGAGGAGAATGATGTTCCAACTTTCTGGCTTTTGCTATATATTATTCTGAACCAGCCAAGCAGGGGGCTCCGACCACAAGGCCCCTCTCAAGTTGGAGTTCACGTCAACATGCGGGCGGAAAAGAGCCACAAAAAAACAACGATGGGTTTAGGGTTTAGGGTTTATGGCTCCAGAGTCACCGAAAACACGTCCGAGCGCGAGTGCTACAAAAGGAGCCTAGTTTAAGCTGCCGTAGCAGGGACCTAAAGTACACAACAGGGCTCAAAGTTATGGAAACTTAGATTAAATGCCTTAACCAAAACCCTGACCCTCGACCCAGTACGCCTTACCCGGCGAGTCCGTTTCTGAGAGGTCGGTAAGAATACCACCGGGAGGCCTTAGGGTCTGAAAAGAAGGGCCTGGTCGTAACCGAAGCTTCAGAGGAACCTCGAGCCTTTGGCGGAGGGAGGGAACAAGAAAAGTCTCCAACGGGCGGCGGAGCGTGGTATGTAGTCCCTAGCTTTAAACTGTAAACCCGAAACCCCTAGCCGGCAGCTGCACAAATCCCACAAATGGCCTGGCTCACAGTTAAGGGTGGAGGGGCCGAACACCGGCAACTCCTTGCGGGCTTTTGGGCCGAAACTCCTAAACCCCAACATCCCACAAACAGCCAAACCGGCCCCAAACCCTGGAACTCTAAACCTCGGAAGCACAGCCCTACCATTGAACCCTTATCCCAGAAACCCTTATCCTGGAAGTGTCCAAATCAATGTCTTTTCCTTAAGGGTTCGTGAGTTCGGCTTTAGGCGCCGAGCCTCAAGTGCCGGCCATGGGGCCTTCACTCCAGGCGGGGTTTAGCGGTTTCGGTGTTTAGGTTTCAGGGGTTTCCTGGGTTTGGGGTGGATTGGGAGATGACTCTACTTATTGTACTTGTAATTATTAAGGCAGCTGTGTAAGATGATAATTAGTATGGTTATTGCCAGCAGCATTATCGTGGCCATTTGGCTGTCATTATCATGCGAAGTGTTCTCATCAGTATCTCTTCTTGTGTAAAGATTAAAACCCCACATGGGGAATCCTGCTCTTCCTACTCGTTGCTCTTCGGCTTGAGGGTTTAAGGTCTTAGGGGTTTAGGGCCGGTTAGGTTTTAGGGTCTTAGGGTTTATAGGGTCCAGGGCATAAGCCCAAACAAGTTCGCGTCCGACCTCGAACTACAGCTGATGGACAAAATCCTGCATGACCCTAAGGACCCTAAACTATGGGAATTATGGTATATTCCTTATTATGGGTCATGCAGGATTTTGTCCATCAACCGTATTTAGCTCAGAGACAGTCGCCATTTCCGAAGCCTCCGGGAAGCTGTCGAGTTCCATGAAACCCTGAGCCCTGGAAGTAATTCCAATGCCTGAAACCCCGACCCCCTAAACCCTAAACCCTAAACCTGCTTCGAGGGAGTGTACGCTTGGAAACCCATTACGCTTCCACCCAAAGCCCGAAGCCCGGAACCTAAAGCCTCGAGACCCCCAAATCCTAAACCCCTGAGCCCGACGCCCTCTGCGCCCCAAGACGAAGGGTCCGAACCCCTCCCGAAGCCTCGAGGCCCCTTCACGACGCTTGATTGAAAGTTGGGGTACCTTAGGGCGAGGGTTTTCATACCATGTCACGCAGGTCTCCATTTGTAAGGGTTCAGAAGCAGGGGGCTGCTAAATTATGCAGCCCCATACTCTGATATTTGTGAAAAACCCCTGGTTGAGTCCGAACTTCCTTTGTCACGAAGGACCCAGAGACTCAAAAACCCTTGGCTTAAGGAATATATCCCTTAACCTATGGTAGGAACCCTGATATGATTTAAGGTATATTCCTTAATAAGGGGGTTTTGGAGTCTCTGGGAAACTACTCTATAACCCCAAACCCCGAAACCCTAAACCCTAAAACCGAACTAGCAGTTGGCGTCAATGGCGCTTCCCAAACTACCGATGCTGGGCCCAGAGCTTAGAGACGAACCGGATGGTTTTTTGAATCCCGAAGGGTTCAAGCGCAAGGATGTGATGGAGGCGCCTGAATGATTAGAGTAGGGTTTTGGGGTATATCATAGTAGAACTAGCGACATTATGGCATTATGGGTGATGATTCAGGCTTCGATATGGGCTTTAGGCACCCATCTGGCGGGTGGTCCCCAGATTGCAGTAAAGCCCCTGTCGCTGTACGTGGCTGCCGCGAGTTGGAACCTTTCGAAACCAGCCCAACTTTTCTTGTTTTATGTAGCATTTAGAGCTTAGCAAAAAGGAGTTAGGAAGTGTTCGCAGATGCGGGCAAACATACAATCCATGTCTCTAATTCATGATGTATCCGGCGAGATAGGCACACGTGCTCTAACTCCAGTCCTGTCGATTTCCGTTGGGCATGCTTAGAGTGGGTTAGGGATTTAGGCTTCAGGGTTTAGGCTTTAAAAAAGGAGTATATGGTTCAGGACTTTGTCATAGTGTACGGATGTGGGCTGATGTCGGGGTCGAAGCTGGGCACGAAGTCGCGGATCAGGCTACGTGAACGAGCACAAAGCGGTGCTTCAGGCTCGTTGGGAGCATTGTGGCCACAGGGCTGCAAAATTTGGGTCTCTACCCTGAGCTGCCAATCTCGAAATCCGAAAGCACACGCCCTATCTTTAATTAGAGGGGTACTGCCATGGCTCGCGGATGCTTTAGGGTAAAAGACTGGAGCCTTCATCCTTTGGCTCCTTAATGAATGTGGAAGCCCGAATAGCCACTGACTCAGTGATGCCATGTTGGGGGCTCTTACATATGGGTGGTTGTCAAAATTATGGTCCCATAATACGGCACCTATTACTTAGGGTACCCAAAAAGGGACCATGATTTTGACAACCACCCATATAGATATAACTCATGGCATGATATACCCCAAAACCTTAATTATCGAGGCCTTTTTGTATTTTAGACCCCAAACCTCTGGACCTTCCTTGGGAACCCCAAAGCCTTCTTCTACATTATCTATACTTCTTTGCAATGTGGACCCCTGTGAACAAGAGGGGCGTAAGTTCGCTAGGTTATAGCCGACAAAAAAGCTTCTGATCTGCAATCCCCACAGTGGTTTAGGATATAGACCATAGGAGACAAGAGCACCATCTACAAATGCTGTCTGCAGAGTTGGGCATCTGACACTTCCAAGAGTTGATTCAACGAGCCTAGGGTCCTGCCCAGGCTTGCTCAGAACTCGGAAGTCGTTTCATTCTGCACTCGCTAAGACCTGAAGAAACTGCAGACTGTAGATGGAGCTGCTTCGACGCGGGTGCTCCCACCATACTGAGCAGAACTTTACTACTGATGGCAACTGAACAGAAGAAAGATTCATCCCGTGGCTTTTCGGCCTGCTTTCTTCTTACCGCCGCTACACTTGGTCCAAAGGCGCTCGTCTTGCCCCTGTAGTTGCAGCAGCAATTCAGCAAAGCCCCTATCCCTCTATAGCTATAACCTCTCCCAACCTTTGCCTTGATACTGGGTTTGGGACTTTTTAGGGTTTAGGGTTTAGGGTTGTAAGATGAGATACCATGCTTCCTTCGATTGAAGACATGGGGTAGATCTTGAAATTGCGCCACATCGGGCCAGTTCCCCTAGCCCTCGCGGTGAACCTGAGAAACCGCGAAGACAGCTAAACAGCTAAACACAAGCTATCGAAACCAAGCCCCTTATTGGGAGATGTTGTTCAAGAGTCTTCGATTCCAGTTGATGCTGAGGGTAACCTTTGATACAACCCTGCCCAAAAACAACGGCTTAACCTACTTTGGATCAGGGAGCTCAGCAACTACAGCTGGTCATAACCCGAAGCATACTTCACTAGACTTCTGTGCAGGGCTTCCGTTTCTAGCCTCTTGCACCGTTGCTTCCCAAAGCGCCCGATGGATGGGGACGCCACTGCCAAACGGCTCGTCGAAACCCTCCGGCTTGCAAGAAGCTTTGCTCAACTTGAGTGGTCAGATAGGTTTGAAGAGCTTGTCTAATGACCATTTTACTCCTTGCACGATGATGGCAATGTACATTAAGCGCAGTATTCCCACTTCCACATCATCACCTTCGTCGCAAGCGTAGTTTTCGAGATGATAACAAATCCACATTAGCAGCAGAGGAGTATTCGTAGCAGAGCTACCACTTGCGGTCGTAGCCAGTGGCGGCTGCGGTAGTGGTGGACGTACTACTTGGAGGTTCATGGGTAGTTATAAGTGGGGTTATCAGTACCCTAATATGGATTATAGGTATAGTTACCCTACTTATAACCCTACTTATAACTACCCATGAACCTCCAAGCAGTTGCTTTGGTTGTAGTCGGAGGCATGCCCCTGGCAGCGATAGTCGTCCGGAAGACCAATGCCAATAAATGGGAGTTTCCGAAAATTAGGGGTACCTTATTGCGGGGTCCTTATAACAAGGATCCTACTATTTGGGGTACTATATTGGGGTCCCCTATTTTGGCAACTCCCAAATGGTTGCGATATTGATTTCGGTCCGTGGGCTGTTCTTCGAAGTTCGACCTTCTTGTTTTCCTGCCCCCAACGGCGGATCATGTCGGCCCTGTCAAGTGACGCCCAGTGGGACATTCTCTCCAATTTCCACGGAAGGACATCCGCATCCTCCTTTTTGTGTGATTGCAGTCATTTCGTGGCCCTCGCAAGTGGCAGGAAACTTCAGTAGATGAATTCTGGAGTATGATATGATATGATTGCGCGTTGATTCGAGTTTAACTCGTTTCTTTTTGATTTTTAGCTTGATTTATTTGAACTCATACAACGAGAACAACGCAACCCAATGCTAAACCCTACGAGCTCTTTGGTCAGGATCGTATCTCCTAATAGTGATCTCACAGGCATTGGTTTTCCTGTAAGTCCCTAAACCCTAAGCAGATCTCAACGGCAGTGAAACTTGTGTAGGGACTGCAGTTCTTCGACCTGAGCTGTTTGGGAGAGGTGAGATTGTGGGGTTTAGCGGTTCAGGGTATTCCTCGAGCTGCCAAACCCTGCTTGTTGTAGGGTCCCCACAGACCGCGTTAGGGGATAATGGTAATAGCCTACGAAAAAGTAGGGGGTCATGGCAGATGAAGGTATGGCTGTCACGGTTTAAGTCAAGTTCCGGGCTTAATGTAGGGGCCTTGATAATTAGAATAGGGTTTTGGGTGCTCCTTATTATACTTATCGTATAATGTACCCCCAAACCCTACTCCATTGCTAAGGCCCCTACAGTATAGGGTTTTGGGGTTCGAGGGTTTCAGGCCTGCAGGAGCTCGGAGAGGACCTAGCATATTTGGGGATGCCCAGAGAGCCCAACACCCCTTAATTAAGGAATATACCTTAAATTTTCAGGGGCTTCATATTATGATTTAAGCTATATTCCTTATAATTAAGGGGTATTGAGCTCTTTGGGTGGACGGGCTCGGTTGAAGGGCTTCGGACACCTTATACTGCTTTGAGAAGCCGAAGCCAGAGCCTGAATACAAAGCTACACCATAAATCTGGGTGGTTGTCAAAATTATGGTCCCGTTTTGGGTCCCTATTATAATACGGCACCTGTTGTTTAGGGTACCCAAAACGGGACCATAATTTTGACAACTACCCATCTAGACTCTGACACACCAAAACTCTGAACTCTGCAAATCCTAGCCCCAAAGTCCTAAAACTTTAATCTTACACTTCGAGTCAGCTGGGGATCCGAATAGTAGATCCCTGAACGGTTCCTATCAAGCACCCTTTAGCAGTATAGGGTTCAAGACTATGCGATCTACTGCCCTAAACCCCGAAATCCTAAACCCTCCCTAAACCCAAAATAACCTAACCTGTGGCTTTCAAGTAGCCTTCGCCCCGAGGCTGCCAGGCTGGGCTGATTCACAAGGGAGTGCTACTGAAGGCTCGGGGAGCGGGGGAGGGGTTTAGGGTTTTCGGTTTGGGTCTAGGGTTTAGGTTGACAGGTTTCCTTTCAGTGTATAGCAAGGGTTCCTTTCAGGGTATCATAGGGGTTCCTGTAAGGAATTAAGAAGGGTTCCTTCGAGGGTTTCGTAAAGGTTCTTGTAAGGGGTTCATGCCGGTTCTGCTAGGGTCCTCTTTAAGGGTTCCATGAGGTTCTTCGAAAGTTCTGTGAGGGCTCCCTTGATTCATGGTCAGTAAGCTTGGAAGTTAAGGTCTTGGGTTTAGGGTGTCGGGTTTCGTAGTTTAGAGTTTTAGGGCTCGGGCTTTTGGGTATAAGGATTTGGCTGTAAAGGCCGCGGCTTGCAATTTGGTATTTTAGGGTGTCGCGTTTCGGTGTCTCGCGTAACGGCTTGGGGTTAAACCTAGCCATACGGCTGAAGCTAGGCATTTCTGCTGCACTTCGACATGCACAGGCTGGATCGCACAAAAGGAATTTAATTTGAACCACCCATGTGGAACTGGACACCTGTTGTTTAAGGGCTTGCTCAGGTCTCCTACCCACAACTCGTGTGCCCTGCGGCCCTACAGTAAACCCTAAGCCCTCAACCCCAAGCCACTCCGAACTTGCGGGAAATTAGCTATGAAATCTTAGCTGTAGTCCAATGTTCAACCAAGTACCCTGCAATGCGGGCTCGTCTTGGCTAAGTAGGAGGGAAAAAATCGAGTGCATATGGCACTGAGTTAGAGTGAATATGGGTGGTTGTCAAAATTAGGGTCCCCTGTTGGGTCCTTATTATAATACGGCACCTATTATTTAGGGTACTGGTACCCAAAAAGGGGCCATAATTTTGACAACCACCCATATGTCTGCAGGTCTGAGCCCATTGTTCAGATGCAGAACATCAGGTTTGGGTCTTTGCGTCATCGATCACCACTGAATATTGAGCTCGGAGTTGTCCGTTGATCATTTACTCCTATAGTTTCCCAGTAACTTCTAGTCTCCCACAGCAATCACATCATATACGCCATGCTCTAATCTGAACATGAAGGTCTTCATTGGGGATTCTCTTGATCCTCAAGCCCGGAAGTCCAACATGTTGAGCCCTTGGCCCTTTGGGATTTCAGGGATTTAGGCTTTAGGGTTTTTGAGTTTAGGCCCCTTTCGGAATGCGAGAAACACATGTTAAGAAGCATACTGTCATGGCTTAACCGTGGGATGTGAACTCATGGGAAATGGGAAAGCCCTTCTCAAACCCTTAACCCGCGAGCCCTAAACCTTGTAGCCTATCTATGCTTACCCTAAAGCCCAAAAGGTCCTTCAGCGTCTGCAGATCAGCGACGCGGACGTGGAACTGCTTCTGGAGGGCGTAGACCGTTTCTCGGATCGCCATGAAAGCAGACGCATTGCTAGATCGTGGGGGTTCTTGTAATCCCCTCTAGTGTAGTGTAAGGCTGTAAGGACCTGGCAATTCTCAATCGAGAGAACTACTCTGATTCCCGATGCTCTGGCGGAGATTGCTGAGACTAGAATAAGTATATTTTTGATTAACACAATAATGTATCTATAACACATCTATAACATACCTACGACGAAATTGCAACATGATTCCAGTATACCCAGAGGCTCCACAGTAGTTCCTTTTTGGGGTTCATATCTAGCATCCTATAAGGTAATCCCAAAAAGGAACTACTATGGCGCCTCTGGGTAGTTGTACTTGGAGGCCCTTTTGACTTAGTAAGTCTACTTAGTATCCCTTAGAAACCCTATTTTATTTTCCATAACCCACCTTACTAACCCTACAGTAGGAGCCAGAAAGTTGGAACATCATTAGCCTCCTGCCCTTAAAGTAAAGTATAGGGAATCCCAGCAAGAATCCTCCTAAATCAATGTTCTAACTTTCTGGGGTTCACTATACTTACTAAGTCAAAAGGGCCTCCAAGTAAAGAACCCACCTTTTTTCAGGACTTCTTTAAGAAAACCAGGATACTTGGAGCTTAGTATCCCTTAGAAACACTATTATAATCCCCCCATAACCCACCTTACTAACCCTACTTACTAAGTCAAAAGGGCCTCCAAGTAATATGGCTACCATACAACGACCAAGGCCCCGAGTCGAGCATGAAGCTTAGGGCCCAAGAGAGGCTCCCCAATTTATCATGCAGGCCTTAATCTTAGGTGCCAGGGCTTTAGGGTTTATAGTATAGAGGATTTTGGGTTTATGGTTTAGAGTATATGGGATTTAGGGTTTAGGGTTTTTGAGCGATAGTGTGCTGTGAGGTTTCGGGCTCTCGTGGTCTGGCTAGACTTGAGTCCAGTAGCAAAAAGGGTTGACGGCTGGTTGCGCTTAAAGCGATCCCAGGGGGTCCAAAAGATACTGCCATTATGGAATTACAAAAGACCATCCTTATGTTGGTTTGGGGGACCTAAGCCGGTAATACTAAATGATATCTAGGTGGCATCTAGGGAAACTTTACAATTTTCCAAATGGTCCTATAGAGGTGCCTATTCATACATAATTTAGGGTGCCAAACCCTAGAGCCCTCAGCCCCAAACCGTTTGAGGAGTTTCCGAAAACTAGGGGTACCTTATTTTGGGGTCCTTAGAATAAGAATCCTACTATTTAGGGTCCTATATTAGGGCCCCCTATTTTCGGAAACTCCCTTTTGAACCTTATATAAACCCCTAAACCCTAAACCTTCCTATTTTCGGAAACTCTCTTTTGGGAACGCTCCGCCCCGGCAAGCAAGGATTTCATGCGGACCGCATTGACGCCCGGCTCGGTCTTCGTGATCTTAGGCCTCGAACCGGGTTCCTAGATACTCCCTTAATTGTGGGATCCTTCTATATAATTTAAGGAGTATTCCTTTATTACGGGCTATTGGAGTCTCTAGTTCCCGGAAGGGTTCTATAAAGGATCTATTTTAGGGGCCTTGATGATTAGAATAGGAATTTTGGTGTATATTCTTATAGTACATCTATGATAAGGAGCACTACGGAACAGTACTGACAATTACTCAGGTTTCTGTACTAGACCCCGATAAGTTTGTTTAAGTTTCCTGCGGCTTAGCAGGTACCCATGCTAATATCAAAAAGGAACTACGATGGAGCCTTTGGGTAAGGTGTTGCGGTTTGTCCTTCACGGATTGGCTTCTTGATTTGCGCGTTGATTTTGCCGTGCCTGGTTCTGAAAACACAGGCTGTCGATTCGAGTTTGGCTGCATGTGCCAAATGCCCACTATAAGACGTAAACCCTAAACCGCTCGGTAAGCCCCTAATAACCTAATTCCTAATCTCTTAAAATCCCTAAAAACTACAGGCATCTTAACCCCAAACCGCCGAAGCCCAAAGCCCTAAACCCTATGTGCTGCTGTTTGTGGCTAAGAGCTGCTTAGCGGATCTCACGAAGGGCGCGGATGCGTCAAGACGCTTCGGTCTATGATTCTAGCCCCAGAAGGTGACCATATGTGACCATATCCCTAGGCGCGCAGAAACTTGTTGTTCGCGTCCACATCCGACCCTCTCCCCCCGGCACTACGCCCGAAGTACCCACAAGTGCAAAACCTTGCACCCGGAGCCGTATAAAACCCGACAGAAGCCCAAAGCACCCTGTGGAGCTCGTCCTTAGAAGCCATCCAAACGATCCGTTGAAGCTTCCACAAAATCCGAATACACCCTAATTTAGGGGGCCCCAGAACCCTATTCTAATTGTAAGGCCCCTATAGCATAGAGCCGCCTAACTCCTTGTGAAACCTTCTTACAGCGTATGAGACCCACACAGCGAAGCCCAGGACATCGAGCATTTCATTCATTTCCTCTTCTCTCCCAACGAGGGAGACCGGCTCTGGCCCTAGCTTTCCTCTGCGAATTTTGGAGGATTTCTGAAGTTAGGATTCCCTTACTGGATGTTTGAGTTTGTGTTTAGGTACAAGCTTCACACGATAGAAAGACGCTGTAATAGGGTTTAGGGGCTTTTAGGATTCATCAGAGCGTGCGGCTTGGGGACTCTAGGTTTCAAGTTGCTGAGTGCTGCATCCCGTTTGACTTCCTGCAACCGTTTGGATTCGAATTCGCAATCGCAGCAGACCCTGACCTAGGCTGTCCTTCAGCTTTCAACCAGCTGCTGCAACGCCCAGCACAGGCTGTTGCGACATTCTGCATTTCAGGGGTGGGGTTTGCACACTTGCATCATTTCCGGTTCCGGGATCGGGTGGAGGGAGTGTGCGTTGGGCACATCCGGGATTAGCCTATTGCGGTTAGGTATCAGGCAGTCAAGCTAGGGCTTCAGGCTTAATACGGGGTCGGAACACTCAGTAATGACTGCAGCACAGTATACCGCGAAACCCTATTAGAGTGATCAAGGCCCCTTTGTTATGGGTTTGAAGTCTTACATAGGATCTGACAGCTAGTTGACCAAGTTGAACCCCGCAGCTGGACATTTGCTGATTCATTTTCGTCGACGGTTGCAACAAGGAAGTACTGCTTCTGTTTGGTTCTATCGTGGGAATGATGACGAGGAACAGGAACATGCTGCTTCTGCCTGATTCTAGGTCCCATGAGTGCGATGACGAGGAACCAGGGAATCCTGCTTCTGCTTGCTTCTAGCTCCCACGAGCACGATGACAAAAAGAAGGTTGATGCTGACAAAATGAACGGCAGAGAAAGCAAACTAGAGCGACTAAGTCGACAACCTCAATACCGTTAGATCTCATCGGCAGGCAGGAAGGTGCTTGCTTAGTGGGCAGTTTGCAGTGGGTTTGGTGTTCCGGGTACAGCCCACACTGTACCTACACTGTGCCTGTGTCGAGGAGTCCCCGGAATCAGCTCAAACCTCAGGCCTAAACCATAATTAACTAAACAATCACAGTATCCGAGTATACCCTGAACGTAGGCCCGAAACTCTAAATCCTTGAAAGCTTCGGAAACCCTAAACCCTAAACCTTAAACCCTAAACCCTAAACCCCGTCTCCAGGGTTAGGAGTCCGAGTTCTGCTAGCAGCAGGGCAGGACGTTCACGGTGACATAGGTTTCATGCTAGGGTCTGTTGAGCAAGAGGCCCGAAGTACTCCCTAAACCCTAAACCCGGTAGAAAGGAGACCTTGGAAGCCGTGCCTGCGTTGAGCGAGTGTGCGAGTCGAAACCCTAAACCCTTATCTCAGTCATTACCCTGCAATGCGGGCTCTGTCCTTGCTAGGTAGGAGGGAAAAAAACCCTAAACCGTACTCAATCCCAAGCCAGAAACCTGACAAAGCCTAAAATCTCCAGACCCGTAGACTTCTGGACTCTAAAGCCTAACTGCGGGCTTTCCTAAACCCTAAACCCCCCAAACCCTAAACCCCCCAAATCCTCAACTCCCTAAACCCTAAACTCCTAAACCCTAAATCCCCTAAACCCTAAACTCCCTAAACCCTAAACTCCTAAACCCTAAATCCCCTAAACCCTAAACTCCCTAAACCCTAAAACTCCTAAACCCTAAATCCCCTAAACCCTAAACTCCCTAAACCCTAAACTCCTCCTGATTCGGAAAGTGGCCTCCAGGGCAGACGGAGTCAACACGGGCATCTTCTTCTCCATCTGGGCCGCACGCCATTGCTCCTGAGGTGCCTCCGGTGTGTAGGGGTTTGGGGTTGAGGGGTTTGGGGGTTCAGTGTTTAGGGTTAGGGGTTTACGGTTTGGTGGTTTAGGGGTATCCAAGCCCTCAGCCCCAAGCCCACAGATCCTAACCCTGAGCTCTTAAGCCCTATATAACCTCCTCAACTCTTACTCCCCCCAAACGCCAAATCCCTCAAAGTTACCTGATCTTTTAACCCAAGCCCCGCGGGTAACCCAAGAGCTTGAATATCCTAAACCCTCATTTCGAGAATCGTAACAGCCTACCTCGTCGATCACGGTCAGAGTTGTGAGAGCATACTCCCTACCTTGACCCTTTTGGTAGGTTTCTTGATTATGATTTAATTATATAGCGGTTGGCATCGTTTCGGGGGGCCAGGGTAGTCTGCATTGCGCAGAGGCATTGCGCAGAGGTTCGATTCAAGCTGTTCGAATGCTCTGCAGGAGACCTAAACCGTAGACCCTTCAAGTACGGCTCCCTTCTTTACTTGGGCGCGTTCAGAATAAGGGTCCTAATATTGTGGTTTGCAGGGGGTGCTGTTTTGTTCTCAAATGTTCCTATCACACGTGTTTGATTCATTGTTGAGTTGGGGCCATCTAACTGCCCTAAACTCTTAGCCTGCCGTATCACCTAGAATAGAGACAGACGAGTTTCAGATCGAGTTGATGCAGGAAGTGATGTTGCCCTCACCTCGGGCTGTTCCTTGGCAGGTGTCCAGATTGTGACTCTTTCTTCTTACCTTGATTGCTGTTCTGATTTGTTTTCAGTCGAGCAGTATTTTGATGAGGATTAGTCGTGTTGTTAGTGTTATGGTATACGATGGTTATGATTATTAATCAGCAATGGTGGCCGTAGTGCTGATCATTTTACGTCTGCATGATCATCGCATGCTCCTCGTCTTCGCCAAGCAAGCTTCCGGCTTCCGGTGAATATGAGAGTTTCTTGCGGTCCCTTTTCAGGGTGTAGTTTAAATCAAGGGTCCTCTTGTATAGGGTCTGTATTTGGTGGTCTTCATGTCAAGACTGGGCTTATGCTTAACTCCCTTGCTTGTTCCCCGATGTGTTCGTCATATCAGAGCCATTCGCCAGCACTTGGAGGTTCATGGGTAGTTATAAGTAGGGTTATAAGTCTCCTAATATGGCTTATAAGTATAGTTACCCTACTTATAACCTTGCTTATATATAACGACCCTAAACCCTAAACCCTAATCCCTAAACCCTATAACCATATAGATCCCTTTAACGGAACCCTACTATAACCCTACTTAGAACTACGCATGAACCTCCTCCAAGTATGGGGGCACCTGCAGGGTGCTCCTTATTATTATAGAGTCCGAGCCTAGGCATGCATCGCATGCGACGAGCTGCAAAGGTTGTTGTGAATAATGTAGGAACCTGATTAAGAAACCTTGGGCCTTTATTAGGGTTCCTTATATAATATGAATCCTACTGTTTTGGGGGTTATAGGCCCAGGGTTTCTTAACCTACATTAGCCTTGCGTGCATACATGTTCATGCATCTACATTTATAGCGTAACCCCGAACCAGTACACACTAAACCCTGACCCCTCTGAAGCATATCCGCGTTGAGCCTAGTGCGTGCCTGCACGATGAAAGCCAGATGGCACGTCTCCGAGCAATTTGTCCGACTGGTAGCACCTCATCCCTATCCCTCATGTCACCGCGCCACTACCCGGCTGTGTTGTCTCATCGATGCGGAAAGCCCTGATGAAGTCCAGCCTCCCATATTATGTGGTCTAAGTCCTAAACCTCAAACCCCTTCAATGCCAAAACTTCTGAAGCCTAAACCCTCAACCCCACACCATCAGGTCCCGATTGCTTCTCTCTTCTTTGGCTGAGGTCACTTTCAAAGCCAGAGCGCCTAGTCCTGAGGGGGCCCCGCGCCTGGAGAAGCCAAGTCGGCGGGAGGAGTGCGTCTGCATTTCGAAGGGAAGGTTTCAATAACCCTAAACCCTAAGCCCTAAGCCCTAAACCCCAAACCCTAAACCCTAAACCCCAAAGCCGAAGAGTCGGATGGACTTAGGAGTCAAGGGGTCAAAATTGAGAGACCAAAACTCCAGCCGGTTTAGCGTTTAGCGGTTTCTAAGTAGGGCTGCAACCTCGGGAAAAAGGTGTAGGTTTTGGGGACATGCTCGTCATCACCATCATCATCACTACCAATTCATTTCGAATGCCTAAATTCTGTGATGTCCGCCTGCATCATCTTTGCTCTAGCCAGTGTCTGCGTCAGTCCTAGATTTCGTGAACAAATATACCGGGGCTTTCGCACGATTTGAGGTTCCTTATATTGGCCTTCTTGGCGGTCCTTGCACGAGGCATCCGACTATGTGGTTTGGTATTGTTGTCCACGGTTGTCTCAACTCCCATACTGAGTCAATTCATCCCGATGGTCAAGGCTTCTCCAGCATGAGACGGAATGTACCTCGAAGCGACGATTAAGTTTAAGGTATGTATCGGGCTCTTTGGGTATAAGGCCCATAAAGGCTCTAAAAGCCTTCCCCAACCAGGCTGCCAGGAACTAGGAGCCAGTCGGGAATTTCACAACATAAGGGAGTGTTTCGGGTTTAGGGGTTAGGGTTGGATCCGTGTTGGAAGTTGTAGGGCCGGAGGTTTCTTTATTCGAAGTAGTATAGAGGCTTGACTAGTTACAAATAGCAGTCGTTGCGGCCCCTGACTAGACTCGTAGTAGACTATGTCCCCAAACCCATGTTCGAATCGTTGAGGCACCCATACTACACTTATTACACCTCAACCCTGAACTCTGAACAATATAGGATAATATAGGGGGCCCAACAAACGAAGGCCCTAGCTAGCAGGAGCTCTCCATAAATTGGGGTTCCCACAAACTCACCAGTAACAGCCCTATAAACCCAAACCCTAAGCAAACCTTAAAGCCAGAAGCCCTATCTGAACCCCTGAGCCCTAGCAAAACCCTGAAATCCTAAGTCCTGTGCAGCCTCAAGGAATCGGGAGCAGCCCGGGGTATCAGTCCCGAGCCAAAGAAGCTTCCCAACGAGGCGGATGTCGGGCTCATCATTTTGGATTCATGAGGGTTCAGTGTGGATTCAGAGTTTACTAGGGTTTATCTGGGGTGCTCCCTGAACCAATGCGAGCGGAGAAACTACCAACAGCACCGCCCTAGTTTGAAAGGGCGCTAAGCTCCAGGCATTGAAGTATACCAAAGAGTCGTTCAGAAACGAAGTTCACGTGCTGCAGGTCCTCATCCGAGACCGGGTGCCGCACAAGACGCTTTCGGCAGGCGGGGGCTCTCCTACAGTCTCCAGTGTAGTCATTGTCTGGCTGGCCAATCTCATGGTTAGGATGCTAGGATGCAGCGGTATACATACCATCACCATTCCTTGTGGCAGTCTTCCGTGAACAACTACTGTTATGACTACTCTTGGCAGTCGCCCCCAGAGACTCCAAAACCCCTTAGTTAAGGGATACACCTCGAATCATGATTAAGGTTAACCCTAAACCCTAAACCCTAATCTTTTCTGCTTCAGACTCTGCGGGTGGAAAAGAGGGGCTCACAAAAAAAAAAAAACCTCAGGGATGTTCCTTAATCACGGGGTTTGGGAGTCTCCGGGTCCGACTGCATGGCTTGTCGTATCGCTCAAGGCTAGGTTTCCTTTAGGGTTCCTTTGTGGTCCGAACAATGATTCCGATAAGGCTTCCAATAACGGCTCCTGGAAAGGTTCCAAAAAGCTCCTACAAAGATGATTAAATCTGATAGCTGAAGGTTGAAGGCTCTAGGGAGTAGTACTAAGGGCTTTCAGGGTTTAGGGTTTAGAGGATTTCGGGGAGTTTAGGGCTGAGAGTATGTAATATAGGGGTCGCAAGAATTACTAACAGTTCATGGTATCCCTCATAGTCTTTATGTATTTGTATGATCATACGAGGAACCCTAAACCCCAAGCCCCTAAATCCTATTTCAGATTTTCAAGGCCTAGTCAATGACGGACCTTTGTGGCTTCGTCATTTCGGACTTGGGATTGCCAGACCTTCCAAACTCCCCTAATCACGGGAATACACATTAAGCTGGAGTAGGACCCTTCAATTCTTAAATGATTCAATAATATGGTTTGATGATGTATATTCCTATACATTAAGCTATAGTAGGACCCTTGTTCTTATATAATTTAATAAGGTATATTCCTTTGTTAAGGGACTTTGGAAGGTATGGGTTCTTGAGACTCGGTACTTCGACCCCCAGCCTCAAATGTATGCTTCGGGGGCTGCCTAAACCCTAAACCCTAAACCGAAGCATTTAAAAATAAAACGAAGCATTTTTTAACGTTTAATGGCTTGCTTCTTGGTTTCTGCTACTACATACCAGGGTTTGGGGCTACAGCTTTGGGGTTTAGGTAGTGCCCCTATGACTTTGCCTGAGCCAGAACGATATTCCGTGCGTTTATGCGAGGTAACTTCCCCAAGCTGGGTGACCTCCCGCCAGAGTCGGCGACATGGCTTGGATGCAGTATGGGAGTTTCAGTCAGCAGACTTATTTCCCTTGTTGGTCCATGTAGAGGCACCAAATCATATCTGAGTTTTTGGCTGGCCTTTAATTACCCAGGGAGCGCGCTATGCGAATACAGACAGATTGCCCCATGCTGTCTGAACGTTGCAACCTCTGAAAAGCACAGCCTTGCCCGTAAAACTTCAAGCTGGAGGGGTGTAGGAATTGGTGGCTTTTCTCACAGATTGAATGTGCTCGGGTGTGCGTGCGTGCGTGCGTACCTGAACTGGGCGAGGAGGGCCAAGCCTGAAGCCTCGACGAACCATATACACATAATTAACTGTCTATGCAGTTTAGACGCATGCATGCTTGCATACATGCGCAGACATTCAGAGAGAGAGAGAGAGACAGAGATGGGAAGCGAGAGAGTCAGTCATAGAGACATGTATAAAAGATATTTATATATGCACACCTATACAGTATATACATACACATCTATATTATCGCTTGTTTACCTCAACAGTAACAGTACCAGTAACAGAGAGGGTGATAGAGAGAGAGAGAGGGAGAGAGAGAGAGAGAGAGCCAGACAGAGAGAGAGGCAGAGATGGAAAGAGACAGTCTATATATATATATATGCACACATATACATATACGTGTTTCTAGAGAGACACATAGAGACAGAGAGACAGATCCTGAAACCGCAAGTTTGCTGTTGTTGGGGTCCACATTCTGTAGTGCGACGGCCCAGGACCTTGACGACGATGAGTTTGAGAGATGCTCCTACCCAGCCTCCGTGGCAGAGGTTGGGGTTAGGGCGTGGAGTTGCGGCGGTTCCTTAAGGGCTGTCGATGCACCGACAGCCCACTGCGAACAGGTCAAACCAGGCCTTGTAGAGTCTATCTCCAAATCTCAACCCCATGTCCGGATTCTGTTCAAAAATCTCGACTCGCCCACAACATCCAACCCAAAGCCCAAAACAACCCAACACACTTGGTACCCTACACCTAAACCCCAATGCATGCGTCCGCAAATGCTCAGACGGAGCCTGCAGTGGCGGATGCCCTGGAGGGTAGCAGCGATGTGGAGGAACCTTGGGGGCAGGCCTTACAAGGCTTATGGAGTTTCGGGTGCCATAAGGTTTCATCAGCATGTGAGTGTCGGGGGTTTTTGAGTTTAAGAGTTCAGCGTTTGGAGCTTTTCGGGTTTCGGGTTGCTGGGCTGGCCCGGCCCTGAACCGGACAGGGCAGCATTGCCGCGACTCCGGCGACGGCAAAGGTTCGAACTTGGTTCATGTCCTCTATGTCACAGTTCGGGGTTTAGGGTTTAGGGTCCTCTATGTCTGTATATCCCTACCCGGAAGCCAGCCAGGGGTCTCTCGGCAAAGATCCTCCTTGAGCACGAGCGTATGCTCAAATCACTTCTCTGCCGGAGATTGCCTCAGAAGCCTTAGGAAACGAACCTTGGCTATCGGAATTGACTTCAAATCGAGAAATTTGGAAAAAACTGGCGCGTAACTCTACACCTTCAATCCTGCACCCTTCATCATCTCAAATGACCTGTGCATCGGGCCAAACTCGAGTGCCAACATGGAATTTTTGAATTTGGTTAGCAAGGAGTTGGAAGAGCCGGCCATGCTTGAGCGAAGAGGAGGCTGACCAGACGGTTTGGCAGTTAAGGCCTAGGAATTCGATGTGTTTCGGGTTGTGGTGCCATTTCCGATATTTGTGCCATAGGCGTGTCGAAGAGCTTCTTCTTCGACCGGCTCCTGCCAACATAGAAGAAATACAGCTGCCATGCCCTAGGGCTAGGGCTGCCTGACTTGTGGCAAATCGTTTTCCCCCAAGGCCCTCTGGAATGATTAGGACACTGTTTTATGATTCTGGTGCTGTACACCGCCAGGCATGTCTCGTGAGTCGAGCACCCAGAGAAATTGCAAGTCATGGGGTTTAATACATTTAAAACAGTGTCTGAGTTCGAAGGCTTCTTTCCAGGGCACTCGTATTATTCAGGCTTTCAATATGGTCGTTTGAAGGGCTTTTGGCGTGAGTTGCAGACCGGTGCAGCCTAATAGACCGGTACAAATAAGGCGATGCGACTAAGCTGTGTTGCATCACGTGGTGGCTTGCTCACACTTCCATTTTTGCATCATGTAAGTATAGGTGTATACCATACGCAAGCACACCGGTAAGTTGGTTAGGCAAAGATGCCGTGACGGATCTTGATACCTGACAGTTTCTTCTTCAACACCCAGTTGGCGCAAACTTGTAGAGTCGGTCGCACGCGGCGAAGCTCTTGAAGCCTATAAGCCTTAAGCCCTCAAACCTACAGGAGTGTCTGCTCTGCCGACTGGTGCCTTCAATGTGCGCTTTGCTGGCGCCCTACAAATCGAAGTGCGCAGCGTCTCCATAGCTCCATGCTACCACGTTCTCAGCTTCAGCGAGCTCTGTCCCATTTATAACCGTGTGTAGCATTGTTTCGGTAACGGCATAATAAGAACAGGCCACATCGTATCCTTAACCTCCATGGAAGCATCAGCCGTTTCAGGCCAATTGATCCAGCCTCTACCTCGAGGAAAAGAAAGCCCGAAACCCAAAAAGCCTAAGATGAAGCCCGATAACCCGGAAGCCCTGAACCTTCAAAATTCCCAAAATCTCTAGAGCCCAGAGACTCCAAAACCCCTTAATTAAGGAATAGACCTTACATTGTAATAAGGAACCCTAATTAATAAGATTTAATACATTATAAGAAGGAACCCTAATAAGATTTAAGGTATATTCCTTAATTACGGGGTTTGGGAGTCTCTGAGAGCTTCAGGCTGGGTGATGCCCCCACTCAGTAACAGTTGGATAATATTCATAATATATAGATATATTAGGCCCTTAATAGTAGTCCTACGGCTGATGGACAAAATCCTGCATGACCCTAAGGACCCTAAACTATGGGAATTATGGTATATTCCTTATTGTGGGTCATGCAGGATTTTGCCCATCAACCGTATTATAGACTGTTACTGTATGGGGGCAGTACCCAAGCATCAGGCCAATTGGACCAGCCCCTACTTCGAGAAAGAGACTGGGCTTTGGAGTACCATACTTTAATACTTTTTTTCTTAACGGAACCCTTATGAAAAAGTTTATACTTTTTTCTCCCTGGTTACTTAAAAGCCCAGGAGAAAGTGCATCAAGACTTCCTCTTCAAGTCCTTGTCGCACTGCCCCCTCTTCCAGGACCGCGATCGCTTAAGGGATCCTTACTTTCAGGTTCATGGCTAGTTATAAGTAGGGTGATCAGTAGGGTAACTATACTTATAACCCATATTATGGGACTTAGAACCCCACTTATAACTACCCATGAACCTCCAAGTACGGTAGGATGAGGGTATGTGGCAGATATAGGAGATCCTTGCCTGGCTTGCCCTGTCGAAAATCCCCACCTACCTTCATCCCGCCTTGTGACGCCTCCAATGAGACGAAATCCCTAACCCTGAGCCCGGAACCTTGACGTCTAAACTCTACTGTAAACCCCGCACCCTGAACCCAACTCTTTGAAACCCGGGAATCCCCTTTGTCGGATCTGCGAGACGAAAAAGGGACGTTAGAAAAAAACATAAGTTTGAAACCCTGGTCCCAGCGTCACAAGTTGCAGGCTCCGGGTCCGCAAGAAACCCCTGCATGGACCCGAAACAGAGTGCCAACTAGATCTAGAGATGCCATTCCTATTTTGGCGAGCCCGATGTCTTCGGTGAATTCTTCAACAGTCTTCAACATGTACTCAATTAGTAACCTACTGGTGCTGTCTGGTGTACGGGTTCTGGCCGGGGGCCATAGCTGACAACGTGCTAGGGTTTGTGCAATACAGGAACAGTTTCGCTTCGACGCTACGAGATGCCAGACCTGCCCTCCAGCGAAAGGGTCAAACAAAGTAGACTTCCAAAAACGCGAACCTGGCTTTAGCAGCTGAAAGCCTGACCTCGACATGTCCTGGTTGTGGACGATACTACAAAAAACATGATAATCCCAATGCGAAGCTCTTACTAAACACAGGGCTTGGGGCTCCCAGGTAAGCAGCAAAGCCCAATGGTGTAGATGTTGGCTTCACCCAGTCTTAGATAGGAGTTGGAGCACGACATCCTCCGGGCGATTGTAGCTTGGCTGCGGCGCGTAGCACCGATGCAAAACTAAAAGCAATGATAGGCCTGTGTCATTGTCACTCTTACTATCATGATGATTATGTTACTTTCGTTTGAATTACTGGCTGGTGTAATTAGCTGCATGTCTAGGATTATGATGTTCATGTTTGCTACGGTTCATGGTTCTACTTGTTGCTATCCTGACAGGTCTAAACCGGCAAAAGAAGGAACCGCACAGTCCATGTACCAGGCTGTGTTGAGCGCCCAAGCACGGTCAGTTCCAACATGCGTCTGAGATATCGCTGGGTTCTTGTTAATCAAGTTAGCTTAAGTTGTCGTAATAATGAAACCACTTAAATTTTACTTACTACAGATGCCTATTATGGTAAGCTCCTCAACAAGAACCCAGTACTTGGAGGTCCTTTTGACTTAGTAAGACTACTTAGTATCCCTTAGAAACCCTATTATAATCCCCCATAACCCACCTTACTAACCCTACTTACTAAGTCAAAAGGGCCTCCAAGTAGGTTCTCCTCGTGTGCCCTTGGAAGACCGAATGCAGCTAGACCTTGCGACAGCCCGGGGGATTCAGTCTTGATTGGCACCTGCTTTTCGCGATGTAAACACTTTCGGAAGCACTAAAACCAGGCCGAAACCCTCAACCCCGATGGGTTTTAGAGCCCCTCAACCCGAAACCATTTTAGGGCTGCGAGACGAAAAAGGGACGTTTAAAAAAGAAAAAACATTTTGGGGCTTCTGATTCAGGTCGACACTATGGAAATCGAAAAGTTCGAGCAAGGGGATGCTATTTACGAGAAGAACAACGTGGGCCGCAGCGGTCGGGTGCCCGGAAATCCCTCATCCTCCGGGAACATCCTAAGCTGGCAGGGCACATGCCTAGCATATCAGGGAAGCACTTCGGAAGCAGATTCTGGTTCAGAACTGAAAGCCCCAAACCTTGAAAAGCCTTAAAGTGGCGGCAACTCCTATACCTGACGCTCTTAAGTACCTCAAGTTGTAGGCTTGGAGCATTGGGATGTAAGGTTCGTGCGACTTGGAAATACAAGCTGCCCGGTTGGCTAACGTCCAGCTAGTCCGATAGTGCAAGTGCCCTGCTCTATGCATGCGGGGCCCTGGGGGGAGGGAGGGGGGGTGGGGTGGGTGGCGGTTGTAAGGGATTCACACAATATCTTATCATATCTACCTGACCTGTCTTTATACATATGTATGTACAAACATGATTGTCTTGTTATACTTTGTTTAGTCACTTTTCCTGTCGGCGCTATGAATGTGTACATATCCACGTGTATATGTATCTGTGTACATACTTATGCTACACGACTCTCTACTTAAAAGTAATGGTCTCAAGATGTACCACGTGCCTCTAGATTCCGCTTCAAGAACATATGGTTCCCTGTAGGCTTTCCTCAATGTGACAAAAAATACAAAAGCAGAAACATCAATAGCGACACAAAACACAATTGAACAGAGCACAACATCAACTGGCCAAGTCTTCACACAATTACACGATCCAAAAGCTTAGGCTTAGTTTTTCTTTTGAAAGCTCGTGCTGCCAGGCTATCTCCTCATCTCTGGTGTTGCCACGGCAGAGACAGATGCCGAAGACCCCGCTATGTTTGTTTCAGGGTTTGGCGGAGGGAGGCGTTTTCAGGGTTCAGGGGTTTGGTATGGTAATAGGGTATAGGGTTTAGTGTTTAGGGGTTTAGGAAGGTTTAGTCCGGATGTAGGACTCGGTGCAGTGAATGTTGTCGTCAGCACGAAAAACATTTCACAAACTGTCGCGATGCATGACAAGTGTAAGCCAACGTGGCAAACCGCTGTGCAATCCTCTTCTCTACACCCGGAATCAACATGCAACCATAATAGTCTCAAGATTCTAAGCTCACCATCAATCTTATAGGATCCTGGGAGCCCTACACCCCAATCCATAAACCCCAACTCCTTAGAGCCCTAAACCCTAAACCCTAAACCCTAAACCGCAATCCATAAACCCCCAATTCCTTAGAGCCCTAAACCCTAAACCCCAAACCCTGGACCGTCAAGGCCCCGGGTCCCGAGAGAGCCCAATACCCCTTTATTAAGGAATATTCCTTAAATTATTAGGGGCTTCATATTATGATTTAAGCTATATTCCTTAATTAAGGGATATTGGGCTCTCTGGGTCCCTGTAAGGTCATTCTGCAGCATGGCACTTGTAAACGTGGGATGCCTTTTGAACCCTGGGAGTTTTGGTTGGGTTCTAGGGTGTTTTTCACCTCAATGCTGCAGGGTTTAGGGTAATGACATGAAACTTTGCTTCGAGGAGTACATCGAGTTCCCCAAATATCTTAAACCACACGGAAACCTGCTCTCATCTTTTACGAGGCGCAGCTCGGTCACAGTGCCAGTGCGATTTTGTTGCCTCAAAATATATGCCAGTGTTCGCAACTTTGGTCTTAGAACTGCAGGGTCTGGATTCTATCTCCTCCTGGCTTCCGCCTGAACTAAGCCCCGTCATGAACCCTATAACCGTATAATAGTATAGGCTAACTAGGCTAGCTCTATTGTGTGCGGCGCAGGACCCCTTCACCCTGCTCCGGCGTTCCTCCAAGAAGGAGGTGGGGGTTTCCCGATCCTTAAGACCCGTCAATGAGGAACAAATGCAACCGCCTGAATCCACGTATAACTTGTATGCACGCCTGAACCGTATAGAATGACTGGGTAGACCGCAAAAACGGAACGCGATCCCCTCTCCCAATCAAAGCAAACCAAGTTTCACACCGGAGCTTCGAAGGGAGCAGTCCTTCAAGGGGCGTTTGCAGGTTTTGGTGTCAGATTTGGGCTTTACTCAGGGAGGGTCCTTCGAGAAACACAAATAGGCAAGGGTTTCTTGTAGATTGCCTCGGGTTCTGATACAGGGGCCTGAACGGTTCCTTAAAGCTCCATGTGCCCATATAGCATATACATAGGTCTTACAGGGCTTCCTATATAGGCACTTTAAACCCTATGTACATACCACGTTTTACAAAAGCAGGTACATGGAAATGCTTTTCCCCAGAATTCCGTATTCTACGTATACCAGAGTTTTCTCCAAACACACTTGTCTAATCACTACTTGGAGGTTCATGGGTAGTTATAAGTGGGGTTATAAGTCCCCTAATATTCGTTACAAGTATAGCTACCCTACAGTAGTAGTACTTCTAAACCTACATGTAACTACCCATGAACCTCCAAGTAGTCTAATCATAAGGCCCCTCCTAAACCCTAAACACAAAATCTTACCTTGACCCCCAAATAACCTACCGTTTTAAGGACTTACATAAAGAAGTCATATGAGGGAACCCATCGTTGCATACATTATGTGTTAGCGCAGCTGGAGCATTTTCAAGAGGAGCCCTAGAAAGGTAGGTTGTTTGGGGTCCAGGCAAACCCTAAACTCTCAGGGCATGGTTTCGGTCTTTGGGTTTCGGGCTCCGGAGACTGGGAGTAGTATCTTCTAAAGCCTAAACCCTAAACCTATGTGGCCCCGAACTACATGGGAGTTTCCGAAAATAGCGGACCCTAATATGGTACCCTAAATAGTAGGATCCTTGTTATAAGGACCCCAAATAAGGTAACCCTGATTTTCGGAAACTCCCACATCGGGATTCTTGTTGGGCTGAAGTATAGTAGAAGCCAGAAAGTTGGAACATTGTTACCCTCATGCCCTTAAGGTAAAGTATAAGGGATCCTAGCACTAATCCTCCTAAAGCCATGTTCCAACTTTCTGGGGTTCACTATATATACTATTCGGGTACATGGGGCCCTCAGAGTTTGACTTAGGCCCTTAAGGGCACTGCATAAGCCGTACAGACCTGGAACCCGCTTTGTGAACCCCCAGATTGCACTTGAGGAGCCGTCCCTACATCTGGTTAGATGCTTTTTTCATGTGGGAGTTTCCGAATATTTGGGTACCTTATTTGGGGGTCCTTATAATAAGGATCCTACTAATTAAGGTGGTATATCAGGGTCCCCTATTTTCGGAAACCCCCATGTCTTTTTGCTACGGGCTTCGGAAGTCCCCTAAGCCCTCAAAGCCCTAAAACCGAAAATGTGCGAAAATGCACTACAAGCCAATGAGAGCCCTAAACAAACCCCTTCTCAAAGCCCTTGGCCCTGCTGGGTCGGGGTGGGACAAGCCGCCTCTGCTTGGAGGTTCAGGGGTAGTCATATGAGTAACTATACATATAACCCATATAAGGGCACATTATAACCCTACTTATATCTACCCTAAACCCTAAACCCCATAGAACCCTTGAACGAACCCTAAGCCACCCATGAACCTCCAAGTGGCCAGGTCAACATCTTCGAGGGCACCTTTTTCGGAGAGCACACCATGCTCTTCGGCTTCCGCAGGCCGGACTTGTTCCAGGTCTCCCTGTTGGCCCTTTGTCCTTTTTGGGGTCCTTGGCTCCTTCAAAAAAAAACTGGTTGGGCTTTCGGGCATTGTGCTGGTTTTGGGCTCATGGTTTCAGTCTGTTTTTTGTTGTTTTGGTTTCAGGCTGCTTGTCTTTATGGCCGTCAGGGTTTTCAGACGCCTACGGCCGTGTTTTTTAGGATTAGCGGTGCCGACAAGGGTGTGCCGAACAGGAAACCGTCGTGAAGAAGCTGGGAACTCAGCTTTTTACAAATGGTCTCGCCGTCTTGGAACCACTACATTTAAAATAATCAGATTTTTCAACCAGGTCCCCTGACAGCCCCTTTCTACTTATGTACGAGAAGCAACCGCAAGAACATATTCTAGCAGCTACGGCCCTTGTAGTAGCTCTGCAGAGGCGTATGACGGTGCGTGCAGTGCAGCCCACAGTGGTCGGAAAGCTTAAGCGGGACGTGCAGCTTTGATGCAGATTCCTAAACCCTTTTTGGGGCTCAGGAAAACCATTCCCATTGCTGAACTTGTTGTTTCTGGCTTTGCGTTGAAAGGGTCGTACTGGGAATTTCTTGCAAGCCTGGTTTGCAACAAACCCTTTGGGCAGCGCCGGGTTCTGCAATGGTGTGCCCTGGTTTCGAACTCGAACCGTGAATTTTAGACGAACTCTTTGGGGTTTCGGTGTCAGTCAACAGCCTACTGACGGAAATGCGAAATACTTGGGCTGTTTAACTTATTTTGGCATGTGCTATAAATGACTGCGGCCTCCGACATGATCCTGGTACGGCTGTGCTCACGGGTGTTACCTTTAGTTGCGACTGCGGAGACGACGACGATGATGCTACGATTACGATTGCTACTCGTCCTCCGCCGCCTCCTGATTCCTGATCCTGTGCCGTCACAAGTATGATTGCAGAAGCAGCACGTTTGCCCGCCAAGCTCTCATACGGTTGATGGACAAAATCCTGCATGACCTTCAGGACTCTAAACTATGGGAACTATGGTATATTCCTTATAATGGGTAATGCAGGATTTTGTCCATCAACAGTATGAATTTTTTCAACCTCCAGGGAGTGCTCGGGCCTCGATTTCCCAAATTCTCGGGAGACGAAAGGTCCTGCAGAGTGAGACCCGGACCCCTCAGAGCAAAGCGTTTAAGTATGAGGCCAAGACAGCGCTTAAGATTTGGGGTTTAGGGTTGTTTGCTCCAGAGAGACCTCGTTCAAAAAGGGTCATTTGCTGGAAGTGCGTGGAATGTTCTCACAGGTAGCGTGGTTATGATTGCGAATGCGCCAAGCAGTAAGTCAGTGTGTGTTTGTGGGTCTGTGTGTGCGCGAGAAAGTGATAAAGAAAGCAGCAGCGTGCATGCTTGCATGCTCAAGTGAGCGAGCGAGCGAATTGGCATGTGCACACTGTTCGGTTGTCATCGATGATTATGTACTTATCCCTGGAAGCCCAGCAATGCAGTTGCCCAGTTACTTGTACTGGGCTGCATAGGCTGCAAGGTTAACATACGTTTTGAAGATCCACACACCACTACATGGCTAAGTGCGCCGAGTGATTCCCCAGAAAGTCCCTATAGATAGTCGCAAGAATCCAGCCCAAGCCCTATTCTTGTGATGAGGGCCCGGGGCCCCTCACTTCACGAGGTACTACAATGTTGTCACACGCTCGGCAATGCACGAGCGAAGCGTGCGTGAGAAGTATCTCCGCACGGGCGTGCCGATGTTCGAGACGTGCGGCGGCCAAGTTCAGGGATGTTTAAAGCGAGGCAAGTACAATTTGCGCGGCAAGCGTGCTGCCGATGAGAAATCCCAGTCTTGCTTGCCCCTGTGACCCTGAGCTTGTCAGAATCGTCCTGAAAAACCCAGAGCTAAAGCAGGCCCACTAACCTTCCGAGTACGCACTCATTTACAGGTCCTGTGGAGCTGTACAGCCAGGAGTGGTTCTAGATGCTGTTGCGGTTCAGGGTTTATGATTTAAATGTTTAGGGTTCAGGGGTTGTGTTTGCTCCCGAAAGGTTTCTTCGAAGAGTTTTCTCTGCCTCAGTTTCTGGACGTTAGGGTTCCAAGTTCAGGGTCACCGTGAAAACAGTTTCTGAACCCTACCTGAAGCTGCCGCTAACCTACTTTTCTGTAGGTTCTTGTCATATGATATAGAAAATTTAAAAGGACTCTACAAAGAGCTGGTTTCGGTAGTCTAAGGTGTAAACTTCTATACCCGAGACCCCAAATGCTACGCCCTCAACCCTAGAGCAGCGGGTCAGACGTTTGAGGGCGTGATTCTTGTAGTAAGTTGTCGTGTTACCAAGCCAGCCATACAGCACACTTGATCAGTTAGTTCTCAAGTTCCTATCTTACAAAGTTGGGGGTTCTGAGAAGTTCGTTGGCTTGGTGTTGACGGTGCAGGGCTTCCGATGTAAGCCCCCAAGCTTATTTCATGGAAACCCAAAGGTTCGATGATGAGCTTATCGCTCGGATCGCGGACATCATGGAGAGACCCGCTTCAAGACCTCGGGTCTTAGGGTTTGCGGGGTTTCGGAGGACTAGGAAAGTTTAAGGCCCTAAGGGTCCAAGTACCTGATGATCAGGTACTTCCCAAAGTACTAACCTACATAGCTACTATCCTAAACCCGCTTGTAGCAAAGGCCGGAACGATTACCATTACTGTTACTACTTCCAAATAGAATGCAGGGTTTGGGGTTTTTAGGGGTTACGGCAGAATTCTATTCATAAAGGTGCCTATATCGATATATGATATAGGGCTTACGATTTAGGGCACAGGGTTTCAGGGTTTAAGTGTTTGCGGTTTAGAGGCTAGGATGAGCATACTTGGTAATAATGCTTTCGCATACAGTCCCAGTGCAATATACTCCGAAACTTGTTCGGGTGAGATCCTTGTACATGGGGTTTCCCAGAGACCCCAATACCCCTCAATTCAGGAATATACCTCAAGTTGACAGGGGCTTCGTATTGTGATTCAAGATATATTCCTTACTTAAGGGGTAGTGGGCTCTCTGATGCTGTCTGGGTCAGGGCGAAGACGTAGGTTGTGGCCTCGAAAGCTCGAGGTTCGAATGTATTGAATGCACACATGCGTACATAGAGTCATTATTATGTGTGGCAGGGCTTATGTGGATGAGGGCATCTTTATCGAGATATCACGGCAGTGAACGTTTTACTTCATGTGTTTTGAGGCTTTAAGAGTTTCATGTGGGAGTTTCCGAAAATTAGGGGTACCTTATTATTTAGGGGTCCTTATAATAAGGATCCTACTATTTAAGGTATTATGTTTGGGTCCCCTATTTTCAGAAACTCCCATGTTTCTTACTTGCAGGCGTTTGTCAGCTTTAGAGCCCAGCGTTTTGAGCAGAAGTCCCTCCGGCTGCAGTCCTAGTTGGAATGGTTTCTCGTCACGTCCTACTTCCTTCGTGCTTGCCGCGCCACCTTTTGCGGAGCTTGTGATTAACAAAAGATGCGGAACGTAGAGCTTCTAACAGTCCTGGTGTCATTCACGACCATCTTCATTTAAGGTCAGCAAGTTGCAGCAAGAAGAGCTTAAAGTTCACGGAGGTTGCCGGTGAACTCAAAAAGGCACGTTGCAAACGGGGTTACGGTCTCGGACTGAACGGAAACCCCGGCTGAGAGCAGCCACCCGACTCTACAGTCCCAAAACTTGTAACCTTAAACCGTTGAATGCCAAGCTTTTCAATCCCAAACATTCCTAACCCTGAATCCTGAACCCTAAACCTAGCTTTCTAAACCTTGAACCCCTAACCCTTTCCGAGAGTGAGCACCGAACGCTAAACCGAAGCCCAGGAAGCGGACCTTCAAGCGCGGGGAGGTCATCGTAAAGCAGGGAGATGTAGGTGCAGAGCAGCTTGGGCAGCGTCTGTTTCTTTGGGGTTTAGGACTTAGGGTTTTAGGTATTTTAATATCCCAAACCCACCGTTCACAAAGCTTTTATATAAGGAGCCCGAAACAGGTAGGTTTTTAGGATTCTTGTAGGGCTTGGCTTTGTGGGGGTTGGGATCTTAGGCTTTAAGCGTTCGGGGCTGCAGGGTTTAAGGCTGGAGCCCTAAGGCTCAAGCCTTAAACCCGTCTAGTTGGTACTTTGGCCTTAGAGGAGGTTCCATTAGAATTATAGGTGCTTTAGGGCTTGAGTATATACTATATGTCTACATTGAGCCTTAGGCGAGGTCGGTGGTACATTGGAGGGCCCTTTCGATCCCCGTAGATGTCCATAGTATAGTATCCAGGCAGTGATGTAAAGACTGATTTCGATGCGTACAGATGTAAAGGTGTCATTGCAGAACAATATGCAGTTGCATCGTTGCTGCCTTGGCCGCAGCTCTCGACTAGCATCCATCGTGCTGAGGTTTTTCATGGTCCTTCGTGGCCAATGCGAGGCAAGCATCCGCGTGGCCAAGGCAGGTGCCACAAGGTTCAGGAGCCCAGTCTCCTGTTACGTAGGTCTCGTGCAGTTGTCAAGTTAGTACACGGGTGTTTAATTAGTTTCCGAAACTACGGAACCCTATTACAGTACCCTAAAAAGGTGGGATCTTATTATAAGGACCCCAAAATAAGGTACCCCCAATTTTCGGAAACTCCCAATCCACGGTGATGGAGACCCCTGGTGAATGGAGGCCCCTCCTGGAAATTGTTTTGAAATAGGGATCCTACGGACACCACGGCCTTTCAAAAAGGGAGTTTACTATGTTCCACAGGCCATCCACGAACCCCACACGTTCAAAAGCTCGGTAAAGCCGTTTGAACCCGAAGCTCCATCCTAAGCCTTTAGGTATCAAGGGTTTAGGTTTCCAACTTCCAATAGGTTGCAGTGGGCTTTGCCTGATTCCAGTTCGCGGATGCTTGAATGAATGTCCTTTCTTGCATCAGGAATCAATAGAAAATGCCCTGAGCCCTAAACTACGCGCCAGACCTCATGAAGCCGCGCCTGCCTTGTGCGAGCCTTGTGCGAGTCGAAACCCACCAAACCCTACGTCCGACGTTGAGAGTCCATCTGGCCATTTAGTATATATTCTTGGACCCTTGTGTATCTATGGCAGTATACACTTTGACTCCTTGGTACCTATAAAACCCCTTCAATACCAAAGTTTATAATTACTATGTGGGTACATGGACGCGTAGGCCTGTGTAAACCCTGAACACCTGATGATACAGGTTTCTATGTGGGTTATCGAATCTGATACCCGTATAGAAACCCTTATATTAAACCCGAAATCCTTTGAATCTTATCAAGGCCCCTTATGTGATAGTACCCTGAAAGACACCCTTGTAATAAACCGTAAATCCTTTAAATCTTGTAAAGGACCGACAGTACGGTACTTAGAGAGACACCCTTTCAACAAACCCTGTAAATCCTTTCAAGGTCACTTGTAACAAACCATAGTTCTGTAAGTCTTATGAAGATCCCTATATTACATTGCCCTGAACAGCCCTGATAACAAGCCCTAAATGCTATAAATCTAAATGCAGGACCCCATATTGTAGTAGCCTTATATAGAAACCCTTATACTAAAACCCTAAATGTTATAAAAGTAGGCCCCTAGATCATAGTACATTCATATGACACCCTGAATCCCATAAACTCTAAACCCTAAACACCAGCAGGCAGCTTGAAAAGGGCCCTTTAAAAACACAAACAAACTAAACACCCTAGTTCCTTTAAACTCCGGAAATCTCGTCAGGTTGGCTCCGAAGGCTTCGATGAGCACGTCGTGCGCACCTACTCACAGGGCGAACGCTTCGGTGGCCCTGCTGGTTTACGGTTTTAGGGTTTATTGGGCTTAAGGTATAGGGTTTAGTATAGTTCTTTGTAAAGCATAAGAGGGTCTAGCGGGACTAAGCAATAGGGCTTGGGTTTTCGGGTTTAGAGTTTAGTTGGTTTGCAGGATACAGTGCCCATAGGAGCTTCAGTAGCAACACAGTGCAGCGTAGGGTTTTCTAGAACACACACACACATATATATATATATATACATGTAGATGTATGTACGCGTATGTATATCTATTTATACATAGTATAATACCCAGGACTTGCGACTGCGCTTTGTGAAAGGCCCCCCACCCCCTCNGCCCCCCCCCCCCCCCCCCCACAACCTGCAAAGGTACATAGAATCCTTTGGAAGTGTTTGCGTGTTGAAGGGATGATCGGCTTAGCGTTTAGTTTAGTGGTGTTTGACCATGCAAACCGTGAAGTAGTGTTATGACTGCCAGGAATTCAGGATACAGCATGACGAGTGAGTTTTAGCTAGAGATGATCTGTTTGGATGATGGTGAAGCGGAATTCTTTGGGCAGGCGATGGCTCTGTTGATGATGAGGGTTATGATGACGGCAAATAATGCTACTCGTGATGATGGTGATGACGAACATGAATGTCATCATGACGATGTCAAAGGTATGTGTGGTGAGAGCGCCTGATCACTATGGCATGTTAGCCGAAGAGCTGTGCGATTTCAGTCTCGAGGCCCCGACATTCGAATCTTCACGGAACTGCCCAAAGTATCGTTAGATTTTGAGAGATTTTATCGCCCAGCTACATGTGGCAACTTTCGAAATCCCGAGGTGAGCTCGCCTTCATCAACCGCACACCTAGGGCAGCTACCGTCACAGCGGTGGCTGGGCATTGGAAAGCAGTCAAGCTTTATGGATCAGGGTTGGGCGGCTATAGAGCTCGCGCAACACGCCTCGCAAACTGTAGCATCCACCTGGTCAACGCTAGCATACATAGTGGGAGCTGGAACCTAGAGCCTACGCATGATCCCCCTTTCAAAGCTTGCAATGTAAGCAGTTCAGGGCCGACAGGTGTTTGGAACCGCTCAGCTGGCTTTCTGTTTGGTCAAAGCTCGGTAGAAGAGCAGGTTTTGCTCCTCCAAAGCACAACCCCCCTGTCGACTCGACGAACACACTAAACGCTCATGACCCCTGTGTACACCAAAGCCTCAAAACCACAATGCCTGCTTGCTGTCAGAAGGACAGGCATCGGATTGCAAACAATGCTCACCAATGCTTCTACTTCCAAGGACACTTGTGTGCTGAAGTCGAGACATGCAAAACAAAGATGCGTGTCTGTGCATTTCTTAGGCCTTGGGGTTTAGGGTTTAGGGTCTTAGGCCTTTAATTTATGGCCCTGACCCTGTATATCCCTGAGGCCGATACACCGCATGCGGCCTTATGTGCTTTAATTCCACCCTACAGACCCTGAATCCCAATAAACGTCCAGAGCGACGCGATCCCTCTATCTGGGTTCCAGAAATTCACTCGGAATTTTAACGCGAAAGAGCCCAATGTCAGAAGGCTTCATCAGGGTCTCGTACGCGTCTCCATCGTCAGGGCTTTATAAGATTTGAAGCCCTCTCAATGTCAAAGAGGCCTTTGCGGAAAACCCCAAAACCTTTGAGCTTGTGACTGGAGGCCACCCAAGTGCAGCTACTCAGCCTGGACAGGGACAACTTCGAGCGTGTCGTCGGCCCCTTTACGTCTTACAGGGTTTAGGGTTTAGGCCCGTCTTTCTTCAAACCCTTAGTAGCTCAGGAGGTATCCTTAAACCTTTGTGGGCTTATTGTAGGATTCGTCGGGTTGATCTTCGCACGTGCTCCATGTCATGACAGTTTGAGACCCGTGCAGCAGTCTAAGCCCTTCTACTTTGACATTCGTGTGAAAGGCTATCGAAGAGTTAGGGTTTAAGGTTTAGGGTTTAGGGTCGTCGAAGAGGTTGCATGACGGGTCGGGAGGTTGGAGTTGGGAGGGAAAAGGGGTGCAGGCGTGCGCGCCCCGGTCCAGAATAAGGACAAACTACTGACCGGTTGGACGTTGAAGCAGGGGATATACCCGGAACCAATCAAGATCGTAAAGCACCACGCACCCTAAACCGTAGCCTAGGACCTGCGATGAGCGGCTTATCGTTTTCCGCCGTTCCTGTCAACCCCTTTTCCCCTAAATCGAGGTTCCCTGGACATCAAGCAGAAGGAGAACTATGCTTCCTGGCTTCTGAGAGACTTCTGCTGTTCAGAACAGCATCCCCCCACGTGGGTGATCCCGTGCCTGTTCATGTTAATTGTTTTTGTTGTTATCTCTCTTTCTCTTCCTCTTCCTCTTCCTCTTCCTCATTCTCTTTCTCTTTCTCTTTCTCTTTATCTCTCTCTCTCTCTCTCCCTCTCTCTCTCTCTCTCGCTCTCTCTTCATGTACTAAGCTTGCACCCCCCATTAACAGAGTACGAACAGAAGTAGCGATTGCAACAGCAGTAGCAAGACTAAGCATAGAAATCATTATAAGGGCGCAGTGGTAAGCATAAGAACTTATAAGCCGTAAGCTCTGAACCCTAAGCCTTTTGGCTCAAGCTTTCGTAAAGTTTAGTGGGGAGGCGAGCGGACTCATTGCTAAGGGCGAACAAGCCGGGTGTTTCCTCATCCTCTCGTTGGTTGTGCTTTGTTGCAGCCGCCATGAAGCGGCCAACATCTGGGGCCGACAGAACGCAGGCACTGCAGAGGGCTTCGCGGCTTCCTCTGAAAAGCTTCATCAGATGCACGGAAAGCTTGTTGGACTAGCGGCTGGTTACGAGCGACTCGAAGCAGAAACAGCGGAGGTGCCAGCGTTCAGGTTGAAGGCTGTGACATTGTCTCAAGCTGGGGGCATGGCGCGGCGAAACTGCCGGCATGCAGATTCTTTGATCTCCATGGTCGACGTAGCACAAGGTGTTGACTCGACGGACGACCGCTAAATCGTCAAGTGTTCAGAAGAGGCCAAGCACGAAAAGGTTGAAGCAATGATGACGACATGCCGTGGCCTTACTATAAGTTGTGCTCAGGGATATCAAAAGAAGCAATGTCGCTGCATGTCGTGCCAACGTTGTGCATCGTCACTCCATGTATCGTCTGGCCTACACTCGCCTCAGTCGGCTCTCTGACGCTCATAGTGCTTTCTGTAGGTCGTAGTTCTCTTCGTGCACGCAATGCCCTTCTCAAGTGGTGTCTGTCTCCGGCCACATGTCCACGAAGGGAGGCGGCAAGTGTGTCCCCGACCTTGAAGTCGACGCCGCCGCCCCCACCCCCGGCCGCGAGACGACCGACATGGTCCCCCCTGCGGCTAGGACACTGTACCAACAGATTCATGACGGAAACATTTTGGCACATGCTTCCAAGATGACCATGACCTTGCGTGACCTGCAGATGCAGATCGCCAACATCAAGTGCTGCGTGGGCCTTAATTCATCAAACTGGTCCACGGAGGCAGAGGACGTGCTTATGACATGGCTACTCCGTCCCCGCATAGTGAAAGCCCCGTCATCAACTTCTTCACCTCCACCCGAAGACCGCGAGACCAAGAAAAGCCTCAAGTGCAGATTCTCATGAGGACTCGGACCATTGGGGAGATCGTTAGTGAGCTGAAGAAGCTTAAGCCTGTTGTCAAAGAGAAAGGCCGCCAGCATTTTTGGATGAGAATTTGTCGTAAGACAATCCTCGTGGCATATGTGTCTTCGTGTATTTCCATGTCGTGCGCATGTGCGTCGACGTAGTTGTCCATGTCACGCGTGTTGCAGCAGGCGCATCTTGGAGCAGGCGCATCGGCAAAGCTCGAGGTGAGGTGGTGGCGGTCTTGATTGATCCAGCAGGGGTTAGACGGCTACGCGAACCGGGTGCAGAAGCGGCGCACTTCTTTTTCTTGCAAAACCAGCTATGCCGGGTAAGGTTCAAGATCAGCTAACGCCACAACTCTCGGTTTCGTGGCCTCACGATCGCTGCCTTTCGACACAAACATCAACTAAATGCCTTCCAAAAATCCATGATATGAACCTCGGGCTGCAGCTGGAACCATGCTGCATCGCGCAAATGGCAACATTTACCAACTGCTCTACGAGCAGGGCCTCCTCGTCACACTCCTTGGCGGTCTTGAGAGAAATGCTTCAGATCGTCCGTAGCGTTGTCGAGAGGTGGGTAAAGTAGGCTAGATTTTCCACTTGGTAATTTGAGAGTATATGCACATGTCATGTTCGCCCCCGCCTTGGCCGGTGATGGTGCTGAGTTAATGTCGGTGCTTCTCGTCTTGTCCGTAAGCAATTAGGGGCTTCGCTGTGTGTCAACCTTGTCATTGCACTGTACTCGCGAGACGTCCTGTCTCGGTAACCTAGTCCCTATCCCGAGCTGTGCCGACATGATGTCTTGGTTTTTTTATCTGATTCCCGCATCTGCCTGTGCTGGGACACTGAGCAGCTAATTTACAATGATGGGCAACTTCACTGAGAGCTTGCTGAGGCAACACGGAGATGCTTTCTACGACATCTGTGCATGAGAACATGATATTTAGTTTGCATTCCCTGAAGTGCGGCTGCATCGTGGTGGTGGGACCTATCCCTCTGTGGTATCCTCAGTTTGCGGTGCATCCGTTGGAGCATTATCTGAATGCACCACGGAAACCTCTATCTCTCTGGAGCTTAATGGTTGCAGCATCGACGGAATTCAAGTACTTGGACTCCAAGTGCCTAGCAGTATTCGGGAATGCGGTTGTGTGATAATCACAATCGGGAATGCGACTGCATGATGACCACGTGAATTTGCACTGCATGTTTGATGCGTAGCCTGGTTCTGCAAGCTGAATCCAGTGACTCCACTGGAAGTAGGGATTATAAGCTATGTTGTGCTCTGGAGGTTATGAACTCCCCGGAATCATTGGACTTCAGACATGTATTACACCATGCAATGCATGTTCCTGACAGTGCATGGGGTGCTTGATGAAGGCGGCACCGTTGGGCTGCTGGGCAGTGACAGGACTTCGTTGCTCAGTTGGTGCCCGGTGTCACGTAGCACGTCGACGGGACGGTCTGGCATTGCCGTCTTTGCGTGCTAGTGAATGATGGCACTCAGCGTTGTATTTCTCAAGAATGATAGGAATTGCCATAAACCGTTGGCACCGGCAGGAATAGGTACCACGTTCGGCTCCGATCATCGTAACAACTACAACGGCCTTGCCGTTCAAAGTCCCCGCATGCGTAGGGTTCGCATAATATGTCCCGAAAACGTGTTTTAATCATCCGGGGCCCCTATGTTGTTAGATCCCTTATAGTAACCCTTATTCGACCCCTCAAGGAAACCTTGTTTCCGTCTGCAGTCTTTCGTGTTTCGTTGCCATCTCTTCGTTCTGCACGCGGCAGTTTGATCCTTAAGCCTTTTGGCCAGAGGTGATACCGCTCCCAGTTGACCGGAGTTTGGTCCTGGTCATCCCTCCACCCACCCAGCCTTGTTTTAATTCTTTATAAGGCTCCGATATTTATCATGTTTTCGAGGAAGTTGTGTATTGGTATTGCAATCGCCACATACATCCCAATACCCCATAATGTCCCGTAGAGCCGTGTAAAAAGCCTTTCAACTGAACCCAGTTATAATCATTAAGGCCCTTATGTTAAGAATTCTCATAAAGCGCGAAGCTGAGGCTTCGGATCCCCGGAAGGCACTGGCCGACTTCTACGGCATCGGAGGCCTCAACGGTCCCCGTGGCGTTGACGCCGAGAGCCCGGAGGCCTTGTCTTGTTTTGTGGTTTCTTGTACTAGAATTGAATGCACAAATAGATATGTATAACTGTACATGCATATGCATGTATATATACGCACATGTTTATATGTATGTGTTAAATAATACGTACCTAGAGAGGTATGTGCATAGCCCGCAGATATGCAAATACATCCAGATTAGGTTAGACTGGACTGGATCAACAAAAGATGCGATCAGATGAGGTAAGGCAAGATTAGGCTAGATAGAAAGAATGCAAAGGTCTAGATTCAGAGGGTTGCTGGTCCATGGTTGAGGGTTCAGAGCCTCTAAGGCTCTGTAGTTCCATGCCAGATTTGAGTAGTTGATGCCGGCCCAGGGTTGGGACCTGTCGCCTAACGAGGAATTCCGTTCAGGGTCTAGGGACTTCGCGCGGAGTTTCATGTTCGTTACAGCCGTGGTCGAACTCGTAGTAGAGTTCTTGCGACCCCAGTACGAACACGTACTTGATCCCTCCTCAGGGACAATCTGCTTGGTTTGCAGTCTACCGACCCACCAGCCGGGATGCGCTGGCAAAGTCCCTCGGTTGAACTGGTCGGCAAGCAGTTGTCGTGTTTGGCAATGTTCTGCCCCTATTTTGCAATGAAGGCATTCTGTGTGCAGACAACATGTTGTCTGCAAAAAGAATGCCTTCATTGCAAAGTAGGGGCGGAACAGTGAACAGTGGTTATATTGGTGCCGGTGCATTTCAGTCAATCATTCACACATACAAGATGCACGCACGTATCCCACCTGTTGGGGCCAGCAGACAAAGATGCGTAAGGGTTGTGAAGAGTCTTTACCATGCTTCTTTTCTGAGGATGCTGAATCAGACAGCCGTGGGCAAAGGCTTGAACGTCAAGGGGAAGCTCCTTCGGCGAGGTATACATATTGCGGTTTAAATCACGGCCGATATTATTGCCGGGGTTCTGTAATACAAATGTAGTCTAATATACCCTATGCACGGTTCTGATTACTAAGGTCGCTGTATGTTTTCCCCTGTCTGCTTTCGCTTTGCTTGGTTTGTTCGTGGGGTGCACACACCATGAACCTCCAAGTGAGACCAGGTCTGCCAAGCGGAATCATCTTTCGGGCTTCGTGCCCTTCCTTCAGATCAGTGAGGAGCGAAGTGGGGTTTAGGGATTTGGGGTTTAGGGCATTTGAAGTTTAGGGTTTTTTGGTTTTGCGTGGGCGGACTTGCTGGCTGACACTAAGAGCCCAGCTGCAAAAGGGTTTTAGGCCGTGCACATGCAAAACCCCGTAGCCGTAACAGCCCGCGTAAATAGAACACATACATAACCCCCAAACCCTAAACCCTATCATCCTAAACCCGAAACCCTATAACCCTACAACCCTAGCCTAAACCCTAAATCCTACAGAGGGGCCCCCATAACCTTGCAATGTAGTGCTATTCGGGCATGGGGCCTCGGGAGGAGAGGCACAAGACGCGGCTTCATCCTCCGCCTGCGAATTCGCGGGCCACGATCTATTACCAGAACAAAGAGGTCAGGTTCCCTTTTGGGGGTCTAGGGTTTAGAGCTTAGGGTTTAAGGTTCAGGGTTTGGGGGGTTTCGGGGCTGGGGTGTTGAGGGTTTAGGTTTAGGTGGGATTCGGGTTTCATGCTGTGTGAGGCTCAACACCTGGCTCTGCTGCAACTGGAACGGGTGGAGAAGACCTTGCAGGACCCACGGCTGTCAATGTCTTCGAGCATCAGTTGTGTTTTGCATGTTGGCTTCTGCATGATGGATACCGGTACTAGAATTGAGGCTTACGTGGCTCCTGTCCATTCAAAACGTGTTCAGACCCTCACATAGAGCTTGCAGTCTTCGTTCTGCAGAAGTTGTGCCGAACATACTGACCAGCAGATCTGCTCAGAACAATCAAGTTCCACATCAAGATATCATAGTCTCCTTGTCGTTACCTCGGACCCTAAACCCTATTTAAACCCTTATAAAAGCCTGCACCCCGAAACCCCAAACATCTACACCCCGAGACCCTGCACTGCCTGCCTTGTGCAAGTTGCGAGTCCAAAGCCGCACACGTCTGTCGGCAAAAAGGAGTTCAAAACGAAACCACACTGCTCTCTGCAGGTAGGGACCCAACACAAGAGTTGGTTTTGGTAGCTGGAGGTAAACCCTGAAAGGTGCTCAGGGAGCTCTAAGAGCTTGCATGTAGAGTCTGAAGCCCTTTAAACAGGGTCCTTTCCACTTTCTTTTCGAGAGGGGTCAAGTTTAGGGTTGCGCTTGGGAAGTCGTTGGAGTTAGTTTTTTTTAACAAGCCCAATTCAGGCATCATATCATATGTCGTTTCTACTGCGGCTTCACAGTTTACGAGGGCCCTAGCACGTAAGCCCCAACGGTTGGGGATGCAGGGAGACTTGGCTTAGCACCCAAACCCGAAACCATAAATCACCAACCCAAACCCCAGCCGCTTCCTTCCACCCCCGAAACCGCTCCCAAACTAGAAACACTCATGCCCCAAAGCTATCCCTTTACCTTAAACGAGGGGCCCCGAACAAGCACATAAGCAAGACACATTTTACAACAATTTTCGGAATACCCGTCTCATAGTTATGTCTTATGTGGTTTTGGGTGCCATGACAAGCCCCCCTCCCAAACCCGTAATATAGGGGCCTACCTAGACTACTAATATGATTATATAAGCAAAGCCCCCAGCCGAGAGCCAGCAGGAGCGAGGCGAGAGCGCGCCTTTTCATCCCATCCGCAAGGCGGATGCGAGGGTTTGGGGTGTACCTAGTGGCTCATACCCTACCCCTTTTCTAGGATACCTACTTTTCTATATAACAGATCCTAAAGAACTGGGTGCCCTAAAAAAGGGGTAGGGTACAAGCCTCTAGGTATGGGTTAGGGTAGAAGTCTCTGGGTTCAGGCAGGGCGCTTCTACCGATCTATTTCGGGTTTTGAAGGGGAGGGCGCTTGTAGGGAACATAGCCGACATAGCCGTATTTAAAGACCGTTCTCGAGGTTTTCAGTACTATTTTTTGTGGGTTTCAAAGCCAAATCGCTTTTCAACTGGGTTGTCGGGGCTTGAAGTTTTCAGTAACATATTTCGGGTTTCGTTGCGTTTGAGGGTTGTGGGGTGTTGAAGAGCTTTTGAGATGAAAAGTGGCTTTCGGTTTGATTTGACAGGTTTTAGGATTTTAGGATTCATCATACCTGAGGGAGGAGAAGAAGGCAGCTTGGCGGGTTGTGGCTATGGAAGCCCTCTGGCGAATCCACCGCAGCACCTTGCAGCTGTGGTGCTGTCAAGCGGACCCTTGGCCGGCTTGATCACCACCGAGTGGAAACTAAATTGGCCCAGAGAGCCCAATATCCCTTAATTAAGGAATATAGCTTAAATCATAGTATGAAGCCCCCAATAATTTAAGGTATATTCCTTAATTAAGGGGTATTGGGCTCTCTGGGGGATTCCGCCCAAAGCCCCCTAAAGCCCTCAAGAAGCCCTGACAATCCGAAGAGGCCCACAGCAAGCAAATCTAAAGGAATTCCAACACGGAATTTCTCACAACCAAGGGCTGCCGTGGATATTCATGCACCTTAATGGGGGCTTAACTCTATCTGACACGAAAAAGATCTCTAAACCCTCCACTTAAACCGTACACTCTGAACCCCACGCTACTGGCGAGGAAGCAACCCTGCGCTGCTTGGAGGTTCATTGGTAGTTATAAGTAGGGTTATAAGTAGGGTAGCTGTACTTATGACCCATATTAGGGGACTTCTAACCCCACTAAAATTACCTACCCATGAACCTCCAAGTAGATCTTAGAGGCCCCATAGCTCCCATACTTCCGCCAGGACGAGTCCTACTCGGCGGTCTTCGGAATCAACGTCCCCGAAGAGGTGCCCTGCCCGGTTTCTGGCGTTGTGTACTCATCTTTGGAATTCTGCTTTGTTGATAGTTAACTGAGCCCACTAAACCCTACAACCCAAGGCTAAAAACCCTGAAACCGTTCCTAAAGCCCAGCACCCTAACAGCCTAAAACGCCTGGTATTGCCGAGTGTGAGCGTCAAAAAAAGCCTATAGCCCTAAAAGCCCCGAAACCCTCGCCCCAAAACCAAAACCGCCTGAAGCCGTAAAGCCTCTTCGGGCTCGTGGCCTTCCCGACGTGTCGGCTGCCCACAGTTCGACAGCATCTTACCCGATTTGATTTTTCATGTTAATAAGTTATAGCATACTTTATCCTATGACTGATTCGGTTTATGTGGTATAAACTCTGTTCTTCATACAAGAAGCTATGCATGTCATACTTTGTCGGTTTTTACTACTACATGTGCTATAAACTAGCTTCTGGTATACCCCAAAAGCCTGTTCATATCAATAAAGCTCGCAGATTATAACCCGAAAGGCCTGAAGCTTAAGTCCAGAGGTCCTCCGAGAGGCTTACATCCTGCAGCCGGATATTACCTTCCAGGCACCGTCCCGGGGGCTTCGTTTCAAATCTCCGGATGTAGGGTGCATTTCGGGGTTTACGGTTGATATAAATCCTGCGTTACCCATAAGAAGGTATATGCCATAATTCCCATAGTCCAGAGTCATTAAGGTAATGCAGGATTTATATCATCAGCCGTAGGATTATAAGGTGCAGCGCAGGATGAGTGGGATGTTTTTTGGGCTGGCAAGTTGGTAGAATTTCCTGGTGCAAGTTGTTCCACGGTGCATTCCGCGAGGAGACAAGTAAAAACTACGACATGATAGCAGATTTGACAGAGCTATCTTGCTGACCCGAAACCGAGCGCAGAAACTTTTGCAGGCTGAGAGTTGTCATTTGCTGCCGAGTTCGTGAGGTTGCTGCAATTAAACTAAACCCTAAACCGCCATTGCTTGAAAGAGTGTTTAGCGTTTAGGGTTTAGGATGCAAAAAAAAGGGTTTAGGGTGAAGAACATCCCAGGACCAATGGCTCCTAATGGTAGGTGTTTAGGGTCTAACAGAGCGTAGCAGGACGGCCTAGCTCCATTAATCCCAAGCACCTTAAACCCCCAAACCGCAAACCCCAAACTACATCCCCAAAGCCCAAACTGTGAACGCGAGAGCCCGAAACCTCCAAACTCCTCGACCCTCCTGAAACTCATAAGCAATGAGCCAGGAATGAAAACCTTAGTACTAGAGTCGGCAACCTTTAACCAATTAGGGATACTTCATTCCGTGTATAATCCAACACCCATCAACCAGTACCCTGACACCTCAGCTCGCGAAACCAATAGAAGAAGGATAAAACCTCGCATATGAGTCCTCAGACCTTTAAAAACTGAAAGGCCTCAAAGGACCCTAAACCCCTAAACCCTAAACCCTAAACCCTAAAGTAAGCAATCACTAAAACCATGGAGAATGCGTCATGTTAGCGGGGCGGCGGGGGTTACGAGAACTTCCTAACTTCCCTAAGCTTATCCTAACAGTGAATCCCGGAATCCCCCAAAGCTTACAGCACCACCAAGAGTGTCCTAAACGGGTATAAAACACCGAAATCCGTACTGAATCCCTCGTCGAAGCCTCAAGCCAAGCAGCAAACAGACTATGCCTAAACTCCCTAAACCCTAAACGCTAAAGCCTAAACCCTGCAAACCCTATCATTCTCTTATCGGCCTAAACCCTACTGGGGCCTAAACCCTAAACCCCCAAAGCCCCATAACCCAGAGGCCGGCTGGGAAACCGGCCGCGCCTCGGAGCCGGCTTTTATGGAGATGCGACCTCGGCTTTTTGGAGTTTCGGGGGGACGTTTTTTAGTTTTTGTTGTGAGTTTAAAGGGGGGTTTAGGGTTTATGGGGTTTGGGGTTATAGTTTAGAGGGGCTTCGGGCTTATGGGGTTTAGGGTTATAGTTTAAGGGGGCTTTAGGGGGTAATGAGGGGCTCTGGCCGTATAGGCTTTGGGTTAGGTGACCTGGCTGTGTTGTGTTTTGTTATGGTGTCTTCGGGTTGCCTAGGGCCTATGTGCATCAACCGGAGTTTTAGAGCCTGAATGCGAGCTTAAACTTATTCGCGGGCTGTCAGGGCTTTATTTCGTCTTGGTACGGCGGTTTTTCAAATCGGTTTGATTGATGAGGGCTCAGGGGCTTCATTAGGTACCCAGAGGGTCCATATATACTACCACTGTGGAATTGGTTCCGGAACCTCCATTCTCGTTATTTTGTTGGGGGCCTAATTCCACAATAGTAGTACATATACACCCTCTAGAGTAGTTGGTTTTATAGTGCTTTCACAGAGGCTTCGTTTGGGTTGTAAAAAAGGGCGTTTGAGGCTCATGCATTTTCGTGGTTCTTTTAGTGGGCTCTTAGTTCATACGGATCCGAGCTCTCCTATGTTTGAGCAGGGTGCTTTCCAACCAAAACATGTAGGCTCCGGGCGCGGCAGATAGGGCTGCATGTTCGGGTCAACCCGGGCAGCATGCACTATAGGGGCCTCAATTATTACCAATATTATTCTGGTAGTTCCTTACTATAGTTATAGTATAGTGGGCCCCAAAACCCCACTCTAATTATTAAGGCCCCTGTAGTACCAGCATGACAAAGCCGTCAACAGACAAAACCCTTTGGCCTCTGAGCCCTGAACTCCGAGGTCTAAAGCCTCTAACCTTGAAGCTTCATACACTATATTACAGTATACGGTAACAAATCAAATGTTTCTGTATGTGTATTCTATGTATATGTATGTGTATGTGCATGTGTGTATGTATATGTTCATGTGCATGTTCATGTGCAGATGTATGTGTATGTACATGTGTATGTGCAGGTGTATGTGTATGTTCATGGGCATGTGTATGTGCATGTGTATGCGTCGTATGTACGTGTGTGTGTGCATGCATGCATGCATGCATGCATGCATGCATGCATGCATGCATGCATGCATGGATGCATGGATGGATGCATGGATGGATGGATGGATGGATGGATGTGTGTATGTTGTCCTGGCTGTTCGTTTGTATGCATGTATGTATGTTTGCATGTCTGTATGTATGTCTGTACGTATGTATGTATGTATACACCCGCATATATATATATATATATATATATATATACAATATATATACATATATATATGTATATATATATATATATATATATATATGTATATATATATGTATATGTATATATATATATGTATATATATATATATATATATATATTCTGCAATATACACAAAGCAATGCGCAACAGGAAGTACCATCAGCCTTGACCCCAAACTTCCACCCCGAAACTTCCAACTTTGCCCTTCAAAGCCCTCAACCTAACACCCCGCCCTAAACCCTGTGTTTAGGGTTTAGGGTTTAGGGCTGCACCGACTAAACTTCAAAAAGTTCAGCCCTCGACCTTTCCAAAGCCAGGAACCTCCACGCTGTTCGCAGCAACGGTCGCCCGAAGGTTGTCCTTTATCAGAAGCTCGGCCTGCAACTGATAAGGTCTTAGTGGGCGGGGGGGGTTAGGGATTTGAAGCTACGGATAATTCTTCAGGGGTTCCAGCTCACAACTGAAGCTTCATAGTGCTTAAGTTAGTGGGCTTGGAGTACAGGCGCGTGGGGAGTAGGGGGCTTTGGGGTTTGCGCTAAGCTGCCGGGGTGCAGTACAGCACGAGCCCTTTACTTTAGATCACTGGTTCAAGGCACGTAGTTGCGATTGCAGACCGAATCTTGCTATTCGCACTTTGGAGCGGCCGCTCTAGACCTCAAGCCCTCAAACACTTCATTCACATTGCCTCCTTTGCCTGACCATGGCGTTCAGCAAAGGTTTTCAGAAGTTCGAACGAAACTCAGACGTTACTCGATGTCCGATTCCGTCCTGCCAGAGTGACTCTCTGCAAAATAACACAAAGGCCTTATGATGACCCTTGTTAGTGCATGATGGAAAAGAGTATCCCAACCGGTGCCCGTCATCCAGGCACGTGCCCTGGTTGCAAATGGCGCTGGCAACTGCCGCAAGATTTGCTCCTAGTGGTGTTCAGAGTTGGGGTTTGGGGATATAGGATTTGCGGTATAGGGTTCAGCAGCAATTGATGCAACTCCCTTGACATATCTGAAGCGGACTGAGCGAAGTGGTGCCATTAAGCGGAATTTCTGAGGTCTTGATCTCCGCCGCTGTAGCCGGTTCTCCGTTTGAGTCAAACCCTGCCACTGGAATCCACTAGAATAGGTTTTTGGGGCCCATTATACTATAATGATAATAGGGACCCCCCAAAGTAGTATAGTACAGTTATAATTACTTCAATACCACAAAGCCCAAACGAAAATCCGCGTGCTCGAGGTCTTAAGGGCCCTACCCGCCGTTCGACCCCGCGTCCCTGCTATGACGGTTGAGAATGAGAGAGAGAGAGAAAGAGAGAGAGAGAGAGAGAGAGAGGGAGGGAGAGAGGGAGCGAGGGAGCGAGGGAGCGAGGGAGGGAGGGAGGGAGAGATATGCAAAAAGAAGGAGAGAGAGAGACCAAGAGAGAGATAGAGAAGAAGGTCCAGTTGTAGGGCCATTCAGAATTCATAGTTTCAAATGCTTCAGGTTTTCTGTAGTTAACGGACCTCCATACCCATAGGCTCCATGGTAGTTCCTTTTTGGGATTACCTTATAGGATCCTAAATATGAACCACAAAAGGAACTACAATGGAGCCTATGGGTAGGGCTGTCATGTGCCGGCTAAAGTGGAGCTGTAAGCTGCCGATCAGACATGTTAGGACCTCACGAATCCCATGAACCCACATGGGCTTCTCATCGCCTATGCGGAGTCCATGGTGAAGCCCGTGGTTTCCGAAGCATCCCTGCAAGTAGAGCTGCCATAGCACGGTGTGGGGTGGGGGGGGGGTGTGGGGGTTCGATTGCAGGCATGCGGAGTATAAGAGTGGACACTGTGTTTCGTGGCATCCGTGCACGGCTAAACATGCGTGATTGCTGTGTTGACTTCATCGAATTTTGAAGACATGAAGATGGGTCAATGCATTAGAGATTGAGGGGGCCGAGGTACGGCCTAACCTCTGAACTGAAAGGCTCAAAAGTATCAGGCATGGGGTTTAGATTCTGGCTGAAAGCATGCAGGATCGGCTTAGACTGAGCTGCGCAAGAATAAAACCCCAAAACCCCTGAAGCCCTATATGCCCAAGGGCCAAACCTGGTTCGAACACGTGGAAGCTTGTAAATTTTCGAACCCTGAACCCCTGTTGCCCGCAAACCACGGCCCTCGGATTTCGATACCTTTCCTAATGTAATTTTTTGAACCCTTAAGCCCTGTTACCCTAAACCCTAAACCCTACAGGCCCTGTTAACCGCAAACTACGGCCTCAGGATTTCGACACCTTCACGGTTGGCAGCCGTGGCATGCGATACGAAAAAATCGCTGCCGACCAGAGCGCCACCTCCCCAGCTGACATGAGAGGTTCTTGTGATTAGGGGTCGTCCAATACATAAATAAATATAGATACATATATATACATATATTATAACTATAACAGTACTACTTTAAGGGTTCCTTCAGGGGTCTGTGAGGGTTGCTAAGGGCTCCTATAAGGGTTCTATATTAGGGGCCTAAATAATTACCAATACTATTCTGGGGGTTCCTTATTATAACTATAGCATAATTGGCCCCCCAAACCCTATTCTAATTATTAAGGCCCCGATATTAACGGGTAGCTTTCAGTAACCTTGCTTATTTTGGGCCCATCTGATACTCCCACATGTTTTTTGCTGGTTCTAGGGGTACTTGGCTCTCGTTTACCGTTTTTGCAGAGCACCAGAATCAAACGCACTGCTGCCTGTACTTGGTTCATAGAGAGTTATAAGTGGGTTTTTAAGTCCGTTAATATGGTTATATAGTTACCCTATACTTATCACTTATCACTACACATGAACCTCCAAGTAGACAAAGGCCCCGGTATCTTTCTTTCGCAACTGGAGCCCTAGCGCACCACTGGCTCGACATCTGTGCATGCATCGGTTTTTCTTATATATGTCGGTTTGCACGTACGAAGGTACGTTGTGGGTTTACATGTACGACGTGATCCGTGTATGTTTGTTTGCGTGTATTTTCGTTGTCTCTGGCGTGTCGGAAATCGAAGTACCCCGCAAAATCCTGAACGAGACGAGGACCTCATGGCCTGGACACTGGACAACACCAGGCGCATCCTGGAGGATCCAAGTGCCCTTTCCTGGAACTCGCGCTGCTCGGATGGTTCACGAGGGGGGGTTTCCGGACTGAGGGCAAAGGGCTTAAAGGGCTTGTGACACCGTTGCCCAGGTGCGTATTTATACTTGAGGGTACCCTTAACCGCCTTAACCCACACCCTCAACCCTGAACTGTGATTTTTGGGCTGTGGGTCCTTGCGTCATGCTAGTGATCTGGACATAGTTTCAGACTGAGCCTGTGCACACGCTGCACTCCTAGAGCGTGTAATGTGGACTTTGTCGACTTTAAGAGGCGACTGGATGCAACAAGCATAGACCAATGTGTATGATGGCACCTCACAGTGTCACATTATGTAGCCTTGCAGACACCGCCATTCGTGCGATTGAAGTTTCAATGGCACCTGGGGCAGTACTGCCTGAAACCTCCAACATTTGAGTACGCGACGAGTGACATTCCTTCACCGTTCACCACCGCACCCAAGCATGACTAAGGACGCTGCAGCAGTTCCTTTCTTTTGCATGGGGTCGTCGTGAGCTGTAGACTTGATTCGAACCCAAAACGGATTAGGAATTAGTGTCTGTTGTCCGGCAAGGACCTCATGGCCCGGACGAAAGAAGGGTCTTTAGCCATGAGACCCATCTCGCTCAACACTCAGTGCTGCAAAAGGATGGCTCGAGATCCTGGAGAAGGCAGACGCAGAAGGCGGAGAACCTAAAGCCCAAAGCCTCTGCCCCTGAACGACTCAGAGACTCCAATATCCGTTAATTGGGGAATATTCCTTAAACCCTAAACCCTAAACCCTCTTAACTCATATTAGGGACTCTACTATAATTTAAGGTATATTCCTTAATTAAGGGATATGGGGACTCTAGAAGCCCCAAACCCTATGCCCTTAGGCCCTACTTGGAGGTTCATGGGTAGTTATAAGTAGGGCTATAAGTCCCCTAATATGGGTTATAAGTATAGTTACCCTACTTATAACCCTACTTATAACTACCCATGAACCTCCAAGTAAACCCTAAATCTTGAACCCGAAACCGCTTTGGGTTCGAATTCGGTCTGCAGCTTTTACGATCTACGGATGTACACGGGTCTTTCAACACTCCGTGGTTTCAGGCAGCCAAGCGTAAGGAGATCGGATGCTCCATCTGAAGATCGAGGGTATTGTAGCAGCCTGAATACACGATAAGTCTGTTCCTTAGGACCGTTATTATGATTTGTGTATTCTTCTTGGTGTTATAATTCTTCTTCAAGTATAGTGTAGTATACCCCGAAATCCTATGTCATCAATCAAGGTCCCTATCTAATGCTTTAGCCTTCGATTTCGTCGCAGTGGTCCCATCTGCAGTATGGACAGTCTTCCGAGAATCGGCCGTGAGCTATGTCTTTAAGTTTCGGAGTTAAGCCCATAACCCCAAGCCCTAAACCCCCAGCGAAACTTTTGGGAGGATCCAACAAGTAGATCCCTTAAGGGGGGGTTCGATAAAGGCCCTTTAGCCGTGTGAGTATAAATTCGGGATCTGCTTTGTGGGGTCCGAGGGTCTGGAAAGCCAGGTTGTCCCGAGGTTTAGGGTTTATATAGGGTTTGGCTTGGGGTTTAGGGTTTAGGGTTTATATAGGGTCTGGCTTGGGGAAGCTTCTTACCCAAGGCCAAGCCCAACACTGGAAGCTTTAGAATCTGAAGCTCTAGGTTTGGCTGTTTGGGAGCACTTGGAGGCCCTTTTGACTTAGTAAGTCTACTTAGTATCCCTACCCTATTATAATCCCCCATAACCCACCTTACTAACCCTACTTACTAAGTCAAAAGGGCGTGCAGCTTATGTGTGGCAGAGACTGCAGGGCACAGGGGTTTAAGGTTCTTCATGACTTCTCAGGGGCAAACAGGCCCTGGTCCACCGCCACATGCATCCCAACAAGACGCGACTTCGAACAAGCCTGGTTTCGTCAGTTGGCAACACCCACTTCCCTACAAGTGCATGGGTAGTTTCCTAGAAACGGTTAACCCACCTTAAGCTTCACGTAAACCTGTCACTCTAAACGTAAAACCCTACACAGCAACTCTAGTGATACCAACAAACAGCCCTGTGAAGGTTTTCATCCGTACATTCCGGAGTTCGGCTTTGGTGATCCCACATCCTATCGGCTAATTACGGAGGCCGCTGGGACTGTCAGTTTTAGAGTGGACGCCACAATAAGGCCCATATGCCCACATAGTAGTACGCTTTGACCCTACAACTATGTAGAAACCTCCTACATCGGTACATGGACACGACCAGGAATGAAGACATCGTGGGAGACGTCTAAGCTTAGGCTTTGGGATCATCGGCTTCCAAAAGGCTGTAAGGTCACACAGCTGTGTTGCTGCAGCATCCTACTACGCAGCCATTCGGGTTTCCAGGGCTGCGGCTACGCTTGGTCTGAGGTGTTTGGTGGTCCTAAACCCTAAACCCTAAAGCCCCAAATCCTAACCCCTGAAACCCCTAAACCCTGAACCGTTTAGTATTTTGTTCAGCTTGAGGCTTGAGACGAGGACTTAGGTTGCCGGCGGAAGATTCACAAGCGACGAAACCTTGAAGCATTTGGTGTGTAAATAGGGCTTAGGGTTTGGGGTTTTTAGGGTTGTGGGTTTGGGGTTTAATGGTTTAGGCTCTCAGCTCCCAACCCTACAACGACCTCAGCTCCCAACCCTACAACGAGAATCTGTCAGGCTTGGCATCGTAAGAACTCTAAACTAACAACTCCCGCCGAGATATCCCGCACAGATGTTTGTGGGGCGAGGACAGGGCTGCTCAGGATCTTGCCGGAAGCAGCTCCTGCCCGGGGTTTCGGGTTCAGTGTTTAGGGTTTAGCCTAAAAGGGCCCTAGGGTCGTAGGTGCAGCAGCCAGTGTCAAGCCGGGCGCATGCCAGCGTTTCGCTATTTCCCAGGTGATTGAAGCAACGAAGTTCAGCGGCGCCGTCCGTCATGGGGCCGAGTGCTTCAATTTCTACTTCCCCCAGGAGTGCCATTCACATTCCCCGTGATTGGGTTTATAGGGTTTCGGTTGCCGTATTGTGGTCTAATTTACTGTGAAGGGATACAGTCTAGTCTAGTTAATCTGGTGCAATCCCAGTGGCAGTTTGGTGGTCTCCGACTAGTTTGTCATGTCTGCGTAGACGCATGCTCATGCAAGGATATTTGCACGACATGTTGCTCCGCAATTGTTGGCTTCCAACTAAAATCATGATTAACGCCCCTGTGGGTATTCCATAAGTATGCAAAGCCACTACCGGGCAATATAGGGGTGCTATGAGGGTTGTACACTGTCTTTTCTTGGAGACGTGGATTCGGTGTGCATGCCTCGCCTGTATTCTCCGAGTTGCGAGCGCCGAAACCCTAAATCCAAACCCTCGAAATGCGTTGCGGCGGATTGGTGAGTGAAGGGGCAACAAAAACAAACAAACAAACAAACAAACTCTAAACCCTACACCCCAGCTGACAAGAAGCTTAGCCAAACGCCCACTGAAATTTCACTTTCTGGATCCCTGCGAGACGGAAAAGGGCCGTTAAAAAAAAAAACAAAAACTCGACCCTCAACCGTCAACCCTACCCTACACGCGAAATTTTCTGGAGGAGTTGGATTCGGAGTATCTCATTATCTGGGACGGCTTCGATGGCAAGCCTTGGGCATATCGTGATGCCTCAGGCACTCCAGCGTATGGCTTGACGCTTACTTGTGTCATAGTTGGGGTACTTAAACCCGATAAGGAATAAAAGTCAAAATTGTTAACACTATCCCAACCGTGAACTGGTAAAGGCCTGAAAAAGTAGCTATAAACTCTTCCTTAGGATCTATGCTATATTCATACTCTAGTATAACAGCAAACCGTATACCCGAAAACCCTATTCTACTTATTAAGGCCCTGATATTAGATCGCGGGGTTGAGACCACTGTAGTTGAGACTGAAGTCGTCATGGCCAAATCTTCATGAGTGATTGCGGTACTTTTACCCGCGTCGCCGTTGTCGTAAAGCCCGGGTGCCTCCCGCTTGGCTCATGTCCATGTTAGTATTGCTTCGCGGGCTGCAAGAGCAAATTCCGGTTTGGCAGTCCTGAGCTCGACAAATGTTACGGCGCGGTGACCTAAATCAACCCACAGCCTTAAGCTCCTAAACTTCAAGCCGTGTTCTTTGTTGTTTCTGCTGTGGGGGAATGCAACATGGAAATTGGAGAGTACACTCTTTGGAGATTAAAACCCTGCCAGGAACCTAAGAAAACTGCAGTGTCAGGGTTGCTTACGCTTATTTCCAGTTCTATAGACCGCTTGGGTTTGGGGGTCCAGATAGCTTACGAACCCTGAGCCCTAAACCCCTTATGCCCTGAAGCCCAAATGAAGCCTAAACCCTGAAGAAGCTGGCTTCCGCTTGCAGTGCGCTCGGAAACATGTGCTCAACAACAACCTTCAAAACCCAAACGAGAACCCCAAACCAGTCTCAACCCTAAACGCAAACCCCAAAGAAGATCCCTGAACCCTAAACCCTTAACCCTAAAACCCTTGTACTTGCTTAGGGCACGTCGTTGTCTTGTCTTCACCAAATCCTCTCGATAGTCAAGTTTCACACAACTTTAGCAAACCTCGAACCGCATGCCTCGCCTGGATTGTCCGAGTGTGAGCGCCGAAACCCCAAAACCCTACACCCCAAACCCTAAACCCCAAAACCTCTAAACCCCGAATCGGAAGAGCACCAGACCAGCCTCCGGAGCAGGTCTGCGAGAGTTTCTGCTGGAACGCATCACCGAAGGGTACAGCTTCCCGATGAATCCGGCTGCGTACCTGCAGTTTTGAGGAGTTTGGGGTGTAGCAGGTGTGAAAGGGTTTAGCGGTTTAGGGTTCAACGTTGAACCCTGAACTTGCCGTGAGGTGTCTCAGGATGTTTGAGTTGAGCTTGTTCCTGAAGGCACCTCCAAAAGTGTGTGTGTGTGTCTGTGTGTGTATGTGTGTCTGTGTGTGTGTGTATGTGTGTCTGTGTGTGTGTGTGTGTTTGTGTCTGTGTGTTTTGGCTGACCGTCTGAGGACAGCAGACTAAATCCTCCACAGGACATGAACGAATCAGCAACAAAAGGACGATTCAGAAGAAACCACCGGCGACTCAACGAACATGCTGAGCTCTTAAGTTAAGTCACATCCAAGCCCCCCCCCCTCTCAAAAAGCACAAACAAGTCCTACGCCCCAACGTGTAAGCTGCAACTCTCTGTCAGACAGTGTACCCGGCTTGGTAGGTTCGTCCAATCCATGCGCGAGACAAAATTGCCTTAAACGCTACCCCTGGATCTGCAGTTCCTCGAAGTGCAATGTTCAAGATAAATTCAAGAAATTTCAATCCTTCTATAACTTCGAGTATATTTAGAACATTGCAGACCAGGTTCGAAACCGTAACCCCTCAAGCCCAAAACCCTAAAGCCCTAATCCCTACTATGGTCTCCTTAGGAATTATTTTTTGTTCATATAAAGCCCAAGAGAATATTAAACATAGTATTTTTATTATGGTTCTAAGGGGGGTATAGCCTAAATCCCCTCTGAAAAGAAGCGAAGCAAAGGTTTGGCCCATCCGGGATGAGGGCTGGTTTGACGTCTACGACGCGCTGCGAAAAAGTCCGCATGCGCAGCTGGCCAGCAGGGGGCATAGCGAAGGTGTCAGGGTTTAGGGCTAACAAGCATAGCCAGATGAGCTGATGTTTCGAATGCCTGAGTGTGAGAGAGAGAGAGAGGGTCAAAACGGTCTGCAATTCGTGCTTTACATCATTCACCCCTTCAACTGCCTAGCTTGTTATCGTACGTATAATGTGCACATATGTGCACCCAAGTCCTTGCTTTCTCAGACCCCTACACGGAGTACTCTGACTGCATGCCATAAGCTGAGATAGCGCAAAACCCCTTAGTCCTGCCCCGGGACCGAAAGGGCTTACCTTGTTAGGGTTGCTGATGCTCAGTTCCTCATAATATATAAGTATTGAAAAGAGTAAGTCATTCAATGTCCAGGCCTCAAATCCCCGTGAGTCCTAATATCCTAAACCCACCTAAACCCTCCTTTGGGCTTCAGAGTTTGGAGTGTAATACACTTCGAAAGGTCGACGCTTCAATGCCAGACCACTGTTTGCCCTGTCTAGGTTGCCGGGGGTTGTATAAGGTGTTATCACGATACGTTCTACAGTTTTTACGCCGGATACACAGGAGTTGACTAGAAGTCATGAGGCTTTGACTGGGATTGTCGTTTGTAGAGCTGCGGGGGTAGACGCTAAACGCTAAACCCTAAACCTCCTAAAAAAACAGACGCCACCAAACCCGGGCTTGGACAAGACCCTAACCTCTAAAACCCTAACCCCTAAACCCTAAACCCTAACCCCTAAACCCTAACCCCTAAACCCTAAACCCTAACCCCTAAACCCNCAGACGCCACCAAACCCGGGCTTGGACAAGACCCTAACCTCTAAAACCCTAACCCCTAAACCCTAAACCCTAACCCCTAAACCCTAACCCCTAAACCCTAAACCCTAACCCCTAAACCCTAAACCCTAACCCCTAAACCCCAAGTCCCACAACAGAGATCGCCTTTCAAGTCAGCCATTCCTTGACCCTCTGCTATCATTTCAGGGCCTTGATAATTACTATGGTCTCCTTAGGAATTATTTTTATTTTTGTTCTTTTAAAACCCAAGAGAATATTAAAGAAATTATTTTTATTATGGTTCTAAGGGGGGTATAGAATTCGGATTGGGCACCCTTTCAGGATTCTATAAGGTTTCTATCTTCAGGGGTATTGCCTTAATGACTAGGATAGGGTCCAGGAGCATATTGTCGTATACTTATGTTGGGACCATAACGAGGGCAGCATTTATATATCAGACCTCTGTATTGGTTCCTGGTACAGTATACCATTTGTCATAATGAGTTCCTGAACAGAAGTATGTTCATAACAGTTTAACACAATACATGTCAGGCTCCTGGTATTTTTCTTGTATAGCTCCGGCAGCACACCACACCTACACCTTCCAACGCTTATGGCTTGTGGTCAATATGGGGGCCATTGTACTTACCAATACTATAACCCTCATTGACTCGTACTGTAGTTAGAATCCATAAAGAAGCCTATCAGATCCCTTTCCGGAACCATGTTCGGAATCTTTCTGGAACCCTACTCTTACGACTGTGGAATAGACCTTTCAGAAGCCCTTGTGTACTCTTTAGAGAACCCTATTCGACCCTTGTCGTAACCCTACTCGAATACCGGAGAGACTTTCTCAGGATTGCCTGCCTCAACGCCTGGTTTCCAGCCGAGTCCGGGGTGATGCAGAAGATCGCAGCTTGTCCCGCATATTGTGTCTGCATGATGCGAGGTTCATCGTAATTAGGGTTTAGGTTTTTAGGGTTCAGGGTAAACCCAGCACCGAGACCCTAAACCCTCAAGCAGAGCCAGGAGCCGTGATCCTGCAAACGTGGCCTCAGGCCGTAATTGACTGGTGATCCCCTTTTTGCATCCAGGCCTCTTCGAACTGCCGGGCTCCCCTCAAAGATCAGACCTAGAAAGTCTCACGATCGCGTGGAACGCTATTCCTACGGTTGATGGACAAAATCCTGCATGACCCATAATAAGGAATATACCATAATTCCCATAGTTTAGGGTCCTTAGGGTCATGCAGGATTTTGTCCATCAGCCGTAACCTCGGACTGTCTTTGCTTTTCGGGCCACGGGGCTCAGGCTCCGGAGTCTTTTAAGATAAGTTATGTTATGTGGGTAGTTGTCAAAATTATGGTCCCTTTTGGGGTACCCTAAATAATAGGTGCCGTATTATGATAAGGACCCCAAAAGGGACCATAATTTTGACAACCACCCATGTGATCTTATGTTATATGTCATAAGACGAAATAGTACACCTTCACACCACATCAGACAGGTTTTCACTGTATTATACTACTATATCATGCTATATCGACGTCAGGGCTTTAGTCGGTTTGTAGGATCTCAGAACCCTCAACTCCAAACCGTCAACAGTCTATTCGCTGTATAGGAGTCGGAATAGTTCTTGGTAACACCCTCTGTAGTTCCTATATATATATATACATATATATATATATATCAATGCACTCCTACCTTATATCCTTAGACAAAACCTCAAAGGAACCATTGTAATTCCTTCTCAACCTATGCCTACGCCCTCATTCCCTGCTTGGAATCTCCGCATGGTTTGTCAAAGCTGGAGATCAGTTTTGGGGGGTCAGAGTTCATCGGGGTTTAGGGTTTAGGGTAGGGCTCGTGTATCGCTGTTTTGAAGTTCCTCTAGGGTCCGTACTGCTTTACTTGATCAGGGGTGGCCAGCATGAAGTTGCTACTAAATCATATTTTAGGGCTTATGTATTGGGGTCCCTTCTCGTGTTCTCTTTCTCTGAACCTCCCACACCCTGACTTTCCAGGCAGAAGCATCCCTAAACCCTAAACCCCTAAACCTTAAACCCTAAACCCTAGCAACAGCTGTAGCCTTGGCAGATGTAGAGCACCTCCTATAATGTCTGATTTGCAGTTGCAAGGGTGCTCCTGAACCCTAAACCCGTAAACCCTAAACTCCCTAAACCCTAAACTCTATAAGCCGTAAGCTGTATGTTGTTCCTAGTGTGAAGGTCAGGGGGAAGTATCATGTAGAGCCCAGAACCTTGGAAAGTCGAGGGCACAAAGGCATTTCTGAACTCCGACGTGCCAGCCTTTTCAATGTTTGTGGCCGCCCCGTTACTGCTGAAGCCTCTCAAAAGAACTTGTCCATTCTTCAGGAGCAAATACATCGAGAGCACCCAGAAGGATTCCAGGCATTCGCACCAAAACCGAAAACCGAATGGTCCAACATGCTACATGATATTTTGGTGTCGGTCAGTATTACTATGATCAGGTTTACCCGCAGAGCTAGTAGTAGTAGCAGCAGTAACAGTATGAGTAGTAGTAGCAGCAGAAGCAGGACTAGCAGTGTAGTTAATTGCGGAAGTATCGCAGCCCATAAGATCGTTCAATAAAATAGTTTAGGTGACACTGTGAGAAACATTTTCTTTATGGCCCCGCACAGGTACCTATTCATAAATATTTTTGGGGGTGTGGCCAAAACTACAACCCAGTGAATGATTGCCAGTATAATCCCTTCGGAGCCTGAGGATTTCTCATTCTGTTTATAGTATAATATACCACGCAAGCTTATTTGACCTCTGCAGGCCTCTATATCAGGGCTTATGGGTTTAGGTTTTTACGGGTTTGCGGGTTGGCCAGTCGGGGGTCCGGGTTCAGTGTCTGGGGTTTAGATACAAGTATGGCCTCTAAGCATCACTATGCACAAGCTCTAACCCAACCCCACAACATGACCTGCAACACACGGTTGCAGTCCACTGTACCTGCTTTGTGAAATCAGACCTTGAGGCTCTCAGGACGTATGCGCCAAGGCTTTTGGGCTTCAAAGCTATGTATACCTAAACTACTGTACCCTAAACTCCGAAGACCAGAAGTAGCATACAAGGCTATTGGCTTGTTTTGAGCCTTGGGCAAGTGCTTTGGGCTACCATATCCTTAACCAAAGGCCCACTCTGGTACAACGGGATCTCCCAGCAGAACCTCCCTTTGTCAGAAAAGACAAAAGACAAGCACAATGTGAGAAACTCTCAAATTAAGCATTCAGACGCTGGAACAAGAACACCCAAAGCCTAAACCCTAAACCCAAGTCCTGAAGCACATGAACCATAGAAGCTCCGATAGAAGCTCAGAGATCTACACGTAGCCTATCCTGTCCTGCTACTCCAAAACCGTAGACCCCGAACTCCAAACCCGACCCCGAAAGCCTAAACCCTGAACCAAGTACTTGGAGGTTCATGAGTAGTTATAAGTGGGGTTATAAGTCCCCTAATTTGGGTTATAAGTATAGTTACCCTACTTACAACCCTACTTATAACTAACCATGAACCTCCAAGTAGACCCCTCAAACCTGTCAAAGCCTTACGTTGCAGTCACTGCAGTATACTGTTACACCCTAATTACAGCCCAAACCTTTTGTGCTTGAACTTACTGAAAATATTTAAGCCCTAAACCCAGAAGTGACACACACACACACACAAGCCCAAAATGTAAACCCGTAGCACCTTCAAGACCCCTCACCACCCTAGCGAATACCCGCGGCAGGTGCGCCACACCGACAAGCACGAGGTAATGCCGAGCCAACATGGCTCCGTGGCCCAAGTTTTGTCTGCATTTTTTGCAACGGGGTTTGCAGCGGTTACAAGGTAGAATTGGATCCTTTCGAGGTATATAGAGGCTCAGAGAGTTTTTGGGATAGGGGGTTTGTATATCTTCTGAAGGGGCTTTTCGGATATTCGGCCGGGAGTTCGTGTTTTCAGTTGAGAGTCTTAGTATTCGGTGACAGCGATTTAGAGTGTAAAAGTCCAGGTTGTGCGTTTTGTCCTTAAACCCTTAACCCGCATGTAGGTCCCCCCTCGCAAAATACCCTTCAAGATAGAGTCGGCATGCTTTCTGCTGACGCAGGGGTTGTTTTTCCTGGTAAAGATAGTGTCCCAAACTGGGATGTGTTCTTGTTGTGCCCGCCTTTAGCGCAGTTGTTATTCGACTGGTGCTCGCGGCATCGATGGGTTCCAGATGAACAAGGTTTTTCAGTGGCCGAAACGGGTTGGTTAGCCTCAGTTAAGTGGGACAAAGCTGCTAGACCTGCACCTTTTGAAGAAGTGTCGGTCAAGGCAGCTCGGGTGCATCAGGTCCAGTGCCCTCAGATATCCTTGTGTGCTCAGCCTCTCACTTCACAAGTGCTAGTTTTTTCTCACGTTCTGCGTGCAGTTCTGTCTGCATGCAAATGCCCATGGAAGCTCAGTTCAAGCTCGCTTCGCGATGCGTCGGGGTCCCATGCAAAGTCCCAGCACTGCGCATGAGGCCTCAGTACCATACAGCAAGAGTGGTGTGTGATAGTTTGCTTCGGCATTTCACCGGTCGTCTCTACCGGCAGGTTCTCAAGGAGGGCTATACAGTTGTACAGGAACCGGTTGCACAGATCCCTTTCGCGTCCCCTCATGAGATCTTTTATGCGCATAAGCGTGCCCACCGTCAGGCACATTGAAGGCGTAGTGTTGTACGTAGTCAGTCCTCAAGTGGTTGCTTCAGGACAGTCCGCAATGGATGCATGCATAAACCCTTAACCCTTAACCCTGGGGTTCATGGGGTTGGCGTTTATATTTTCCCTAAGCCCTAAACCGCTTTTCGGTTTAACAGCTTAGGCCTTATAGGGCCTAGGGTTTCTTTCGGGTTTCATATAGCTTATCGTGAACCCTAAACCCTAAACCTAAACCCAGGTTATACGTATATATATTTGTATAATACATGTTTTACAATATATGTGTAATATAGCTTATCGTGCGCGTAGGGTTTATTGGGCTTTGCCTTCTTTTAGATCTTTTCCTTCTGAGGCGAAAGCCCAGCAGCTGCCCGGAACCACTGGCGGATGCTCCGGTCCATGGAGACCCCTGGCATACAGGAACAAAGAGTAGAATCCCTAAGCCCCTGAACCCCAAACCCTAAGCCTTGTTTAGGGTTTGGAGATTGTCTGTCTTCATAATTCCATTTTGAAATTTCCAGCTCACCTAGACCCTGTTGCAGGTACCACTTTGATTTACAGTTGGTTCGACATTGAAGGTTTTTGCGTTAAGCGGTTTCAAAGATTTGCACACGGTTCGGGGCACGAAGGTGCATAGCAGTGACGCCCCAAAACCCAAAACCCTAAACCAGTAAGGACCGTGCGGCGAGAACTGGTGAGGCGCACGAGCCATGACTGAGTCATTGTTTCCCGGGCCACTTTCTCAAGTCTGTACGTAGGTATATAGACTGGTTAAATCTGAAGCACGTCAAGGTTGAAGATGTTGCGGCTTCGAATTTGTTCTAGTGACTCTACCCCCTGTCAGATGATTAGTGGCCCTTTGGATGCTGCCTTCGTCGTACTGCAATTGAACTCTTGTGCCCGAGGACTCCCAGTGTCGGCAGCACGGCTGATATACACACTGATTTAGGAACCTGATGAAAAAACCCTGGGTCTTTGTTCGGGTTCAGTATATGAAAAGCCTAAAGCCTAAACCCTAAACCCTCTAAACCTGAAGCATACTGTTTTGGCATTAGGGGGCCAGCGTTTTTTAATCAAGTTCCTATATTAGCCGTAACCCTGTCTGATATATATCGTCTACTTCCGGCTCGCTGTGGCTAATACCCTAGAATCAAGGAATATATATATATACACCTATACATATACACCTAAAAAATAGAAGGGGCTTCACACCGTGATTTAAGCCATATTCCATAATTAAGAAGTATTGGGCTTTCTCGGTTCGTTTCGGCCATTGCTCAGTCACCAGACCGGAAGCACTTGCAGCCATATCTTACCTCGTTTATGCAGCTACCGCAGAGACCCCAACCCTTATCCCCCAATCCCCTAAACCCTAAACCAAACCTTGCCTGGACGCATCAGGGTCTGAGCGTCAAACAAGCCCTGAGCTAGTGGAGGCTTCAAGGTCCTGGCTGTTTGTGTTGATAGTGGTTCCAGATACCCATAGCTCAATGCTGCAAGGCATGGAAGTAAGGGCAGCAGTCACCCCTAAACCCTGAAAAGGGGAATCTGAAGTCAAAGGCCCCTGCTTGCTCAGAGTTGGGTCGTGGTTTTTGAATCAGTGAGGTTCGACTTCAAGACACTTCGGCTGTCCCTGAAAGTGGCTAGTTATAGTATGGTGTATCTCGAAACGCTATTCTAGTTGACAAAGGCCGTCCTACATGGTTCATGCAACATCGGTCCTGGCATTAGAGTTTCGTTCCGGAGAATGGGCTTCGGGAGCTACTCCTGTGGCCGCGATTGCGGGCTCTACCCCAAGTGTCCAAGTACCGAACAATCATAAACTCTCCCAAATATTAAGCTACATAGCTACCGATGGGTCCATTGGACCCTTATCTATGGGGTTTGCACGTAGCTTCGCATGGTCTTGCTACAAGGGCATATCATAGGGCATGTCCATCATTGCATGCGTAACTACGTACGCAGAAATATTACAGCCTGTCCTCTGTTCTGTTTCCTCTGTTCTAGTTGGGTATCTCCAGAACATATATCGAGCACAGTCGTCCTGCATCGCGCTATCCTTTCTTTCAACCAACGTCTTTTCAGATGCACTGCAGTACCGCCAAGAAATGGACGCAGCCGAAGCTCTGCTCCCATCAGATTGAAAGGCCTCCTCGAACGAGGAGCCGTGTATGCCTCATTCGATCGCGTCTCGCAAATTGAGCGCAAAAGAGTCCCTGCAGTACTGTATTTCCTTGATCTTCCTGTAATCCCTAGGCCGCACAGGCACTTTAAAGTTTATTTCAAACGCAACATACACCTGCTGTTTTGTGTTCGTAATTTTGTCGTTTCGAGGTACATTCGTCAGTCTCAGAATCTATACATGTTTACCACTGCAAAATTTGGTTTTTCTGGCTGAAAGCCCGAAAGTATGAGCCTGTAGAGCCCCTGGATTTGTGTTTGGGATTACGCCTTTGTAAAAGACTTGACGGCCCTGCTTGGTCGACATGCTTGCGTGAGGAGGGCATAGCTAGTCAGTCTCACAGTAGAACAGCAGCAAGGCCGTGCTGCGGCTGATGGTTTATTGGGTTATTGGGTTTGTCTAGGACATAGTATTCGTTCATCATGCTCAAGCTGTCCGGATCCTTTCAGGAGCCTGATGAGGGCTTCACGTTGCTAGCATCAGAATCATGGTAAGCCAAGCCTTGGCATGTCATGGAGAATCGGGGGTTCTCATAGAGGGTGTAGGTGCAGGGTTGCTGCTGGAAGTGTTTGGGATTTAGGGTGTAGGATCCAGCATTTCGGCGCCGTGTTAAGCCTCGACACTTGTGGGGGGGGGGGGGGNGGGGGGGGGGGGGTACCAGGAACACATACTTCAAGGCAAGTAAAGTAGCTTCCTGCATGGATTTGTAATGGGCTCGATTGGGGGCCGGTTTTGTCCGGCTTAGAGTTCAGCTATGGGGTTTAGGGCCTTTAGTAATTTTTGAGGTCTTTAGAGATACCGCTGCATCGAGTCCAGGGCAGGGCAAGTAGTCTCTGGAACGCAATCTTGGACACCAAGCTGAATCAAAGGCCTGCCGTGCATCTCGTTTTCAACTCATCTTCGCAAGACGTGTCCTTCCAGCCGTCCACAGCCGTAGGCCGACACTGACCCAATGATTGCAAAAGCCTTTCTGTCTCCACTTTGAAGTACACCCTAAACCCTTCCTTAACCCTGAAGAACCTACCTTATTATGATTTCCTTATATAAGCCCTTAAAAAGCTAGGTGCTTCAGGGTAAGGGTAAACTCTACGTACTCTGAATTCCTGGGAAGGCGGTCGTTGAGGAGCTGACGGCCTTGGAATCGCAGGCGCCCGGGTTCGTCTACCGAGCCTCTGTCTGCGGATTGAAAGGGTGGGGATTTAGGGTTTAGGGTTTAGGCGCGGGGTTTTGAGGGTCCAATGTAGACGGCCTTCATAGTCAGATCCCTATGGCAATCCTGAAGAAGGTCGCGGTGTTGACGAACCAGGAGTCTACGTTAGGGTTTAATTATACCACGGGAGGAAGCTGTAAGCCGAATGAGGGGGTTGCACCTCCTCTGTAATTGCTTTGACTCTCACCGGGTTATCAAATCAAAGAGCCCTCGTGGAATCATGCACTTCCCTAGCAGGGACAAATAATTCTCCAAAGGTGCCGAAGTAGGGTTCACTAGAGTACGTGTTCGCTCTGACCAGTAACGGGAACTACTCGCTGGAAAGACCTACAATGATAAGCCCCTAAGCCCTAATATAGGGGCCTAAATCAATACAAAAATTATTGTGGGGGTTCCTTATTGCAAGTATAGTATAATTATAGAAAAATGGGCCCTAAAACCTTATTGTACTATTCTAATTATTAAGGCTCCTACATTATAGTCCTCCAACTGGCAAACTTGAAGCCCTCTATGTTTTTTTCAATTCTTCTTCCCGGGCGATCCGAAAATACCGGCCACAGGGGAATCTAGACTCGTAGTCGTTCTCCAGTAGCCGTCTTCTAGCTAGTTACTACTAATATCAAGGCTAATGCGAACTACTTGAGAGTACTATTAACAACGCCTATAAACATGTGGTTGTGTGTACTTACGATATACAGACGTGCACATTTGTATACACATATATGTACACAAGACAAGTCACCTCTGGAGGTGGCGGAAGCTGCGGGCCCTGTGGCGCCGGACGGCAGCCGAGCCGCTCGTGCAGCGACGGCTGTGGGGGCTTATGTTTTAGAGTTAGTCGCAATAGGCCTGGATGCACAAGAAAAGGTTTAGAGCTAAGGGCATCGGGTTCGGGGTTTCGGGTCAAGATGACTGCAGCTTGTGGTCTGGTTAGACTCTGAGTCCACTAGCAAGAAATGGTCTTTCGGGGGCGTGTAAGGTGCAGATGGGGTGTTTGCAGAGCGATACCTCACGAATCATGCCTTCAGCCTTTTAAGGGCTCACCTTCATCCCTAACAGCCTACCATTACTACTTATACAGTATACAAGGAAATCATAACTAGGAACCCCGCGAAGGTCGGTTCTTGGAGTTCAAGAAGCTTTTCGGTGTGAGCCGAAGCGGGGTTTCAGATTCTACATTCCTGCTCTGGGCTTGGAATCCTTGCTTCGTCTTTAGTACAGAACACATGCACACACACACACACACCGGAACACATCTACATACATACATACAGACATACGTGCCTACACAGGCAGAGAGAGAGAGAGAGGGAGAGAGGAAAAGAGCTGGCACAAACGTCGACGTGGCTGCAAACCCTTCATGCCCGCTTTTCGGGAGGCCAAAGTCCACGAGCTCTTTTAGGGCTTCTTCCAGGGTTCCTTTACAAAAGGCGCTGGAGCAGGATACCTTGGATAACCCAACACACCTGCAAACATGTTGCCCTAAAGCCCTATGAGCCCCTACTATAGGGGCCTAATTAATTACCAATACTATTTTGAGGCTTCCTTATTATGAGTATAGTATAATGGGCCCAAAACCCTATCCCAATTATTCAAGCCCCTATATAATCCTTCTTCTTCTTGGGCTCTTCGATCGTTTTAGATTATTAAGGCCCCTCTATTGCATGTTTCTGCTCAGGGTCTGGGCCTTGCCGGCGTCTTCCAGGCAGCCAGCGAGACGCTTGAAGCGGCAAGGCGGGCGTTGGTTCTTATCCCAGAGGGTCCATATACACTACCATTATGGAATTAGGTCCCCAAAACCATAACAGGGATGGTCTTTTGGGCCTAATTCCATAATGGTAGTGTATATGGACCCTCTGGGTATCTTGTTTTTTCAAAGTATTAGCGTTTAGGCGTTTAAGGTCTGAGGGTTTAGGGTGTTCTTTAGTCCTTTAGTGTTTTCGCGTTTTGGATTTCAAGGCTTTTTTTGAGTTATCTATTTTGTCAGAGTTTCATCAAGTTTTCGGGGGATTCTACGAGGGGCTCATCGACGACATATTCTGCAGGATCATGGACTTGAGATTTTAGATTTCGGTGTAGAGTTAGTAGGGTTTCGGGCCTCGTTTGACCAAATTCTTACCGAAGCTTGTAGGAGCCCTCCAGAAACCTTTCGTGGCACTTAGAGTGTTCTTACAGGAACCTCACAGGAACGGTAAAGGAACTTTATAGAAACCTTGTAGGAGCCTTGTAATGTAGGAAACTTGAAAATATTTTAGGTACCTGATTGAAATTTTCCGTTGTCTTATAGGAAGCTTAAAGAAATCTTCCAGGAGCCGTGGAGGGACCTTTGCGAAATTTGAAAGCTTTACGAACCATCTCCAAAGTTGGTAGAATTCAGGAACTTTATGTGAGCCTTATAGAAATCTCATAAGAACCTATGGACGAACCTCATAGGAACCTATAGAAACCTGCAGCCTTGCAGAAGTTAGCGGCCTTCTACGAAACTTTCAGAAAACTTATTGGAATATTGCAATCTTAATGAAACCTTAGTGGGAACACCTATGCAAGCGTTCAGGAGCCACCAGGAAACGTCATAGCAGCCACCTTACAGTAGGAAGCATTGAGAAGATGCTCTACTACCCATTTTTTACTGCTAGTTTTGTTGTTGCTCTTGTTATTCTTATTGTTGTCGTTGTCGTTGTTGTTGTTGTTGTATAAATTTTGATGTGATTATTTCTAGGAGTATTAAAGCTACTCGTTTGGTAATATGTTTTACTCATGTTACTGTTAGCTCCACCATCATCACCATCACTATGGCTGAGTGCGCTCTAACTGTTATTATGGCAGTCATCACATCACCCTCACGATCACCATCATTATCGTCGTCGTCATCATCATCATCAACCTCATCATTTCCTACACCCGGAACCCTAAACCCTAAACCCTACACCTTAATCATCATCATCATCATCATAGCCTAAACCCTTTTAAACCCTAAGCCCTAGTCATATGGGAGTTTCCGAAAATTGGGGGTACCTTATTTGCGGCGTCCTTTTGCAAAGGATCCTCTTGTTTAGGGTCGTATCTTAGGATCCCCAATGTTTGGAGACCCCCATATAATCATCTCAGTATCCCCGCTGGGTTTTGGGGAAGGTCCGAGCTGGCCTTGGCGTTGGCCTGCGTGCAGCGAGCGCTGCAGAAGCCCTTGGATGCAGAGTGGCCGCTCAGATGCAGGGTCTGTCAGGGTTTAGGGTCAAGGTCTAAGGTCTAGGGTTTGGGGGTTTTAGGGTTTACGGCGAGATGCAGGGTTCAAAGTTTCTTCTGCGACGCAACTCATAGGGTTGTCTGAGAGACGGCTTCTCTGGGTGCTGTCCGACCCAGGCGAAGTGCGAAGCTTGCTGCAAAAGGGTCGTTTAAGGGCTGGTTTTAAGGCTTGAGTTTAGGGTTTTGTGAGGTGAGTCCAGTAGCAAAAGCGGTTTACAAGGTTAAGAGCTTCCACTTGGAATGGCCGCTCAGATGCTGCAGCGATTGGGGTTCGAGGTGCAGGTTTTATGATTTTCTTGCTTTGCACTTAGTGTTCAGCTGGGTCTACAGCAGGATGAACTACCTCGTTTCATCGGGGCATTGTCGGATGAAGGAAGTTAAAATTCTGCGATGCATGTCTCTTGTTTGTCATCCACTCGGACGGCATGGAATGTTAAGCAGCCGCCTCAATGCTAAACACGAAATCGGTGCCTCAGGAGTGTCGATGACCGCTCCGACGACGACCTCGAAGCGCTGGAGGAGGCCGCAGAGCTGTCGGCTTTTTGTTTTACTCCATTCGTTGCTTAGGTTTTACTTTTAATGTACCGTGATACACGGTCAGGGCATTGATGAGCATCATCTGTGAGATGCTCCTATGTGCATCATTCAGCGGACACTAAAGCCGAAGTATCTAAACCCGACAGCCCCAAACCGGAAATTCTAAATTCGAAACCCCGCCGAAACGGTCAAACACACACAAAAGACAAAAGGGCTCTCGAAACACAAACTAAACCCCGAACTCTAAACCCTACGACTTTCCAAACTTTCCAAGCAGAAGCAAGCACATGAACTTCCTAATCCAAGAAAAACAACACAACGTAATAGCCCTTAAAGCCCTGAACTCCCACACGCGCCTTTCAACCTCTAAGCCCCTAAACCCCAAAATCCCACCTGAACCCTACGGAACCTACCTTTTTCGAGTTCCTCGATATAGTTTCCTTATACAGGTCTTTGGAGGCTAGGTTCTGTGGCGTTCAGGCAAATCCAAACCCTAAACCCTATAAACCCTCAACCCTGCACCTGCAACCCTGAACTCAGAGAGCCCAATACCCCTTAATTAAGGAATATAGATCCTTTAAGGGTTCCTTTAAGGGATGTATAGGGTTTGGGGTTTAGGGGATTCTAATACCCCCTAATTAAGGAATATGGCTTAAATCATAATATGAAGCCCCTAATGATTTAAGGTATATTCCTTATTCCTGAATTAAGGAGTATTGGGCTCTCTGGGATTTCAGTGGGCCTCCCGTCTGCTCCAGGCTAGTCGGCTCCGTGCCTCGGCACAGAAGGCGCGCAGCGCCGCCGAGGCGCTCGGGGTGGAGCGATGCTCGGGCAGTCTTCTAAATTAGAGTTTCTTTTAGGGCATTTTATGTAGGGTCTTTTTATAAGGGTGCCGTTCCGTTTCGGGGACTTAAAGGAGGAAGCTCATTTAGAGAAGAACGGCCGCCTAAAAAGTTGGGATGAAGGGAGGTAGGATGAAGGATCCCTGATATATGGGCTCTGAATTGAGGATGATCATCTCACCTACTGTAGGAGCCTAAATAATTACCAATACTATTTTGGGGGTTCCCCGTTACAGTAATGGCATAATGGGCCCCAAAACCCCATTCTAATCATCAAGGCCCCTGTATTATCTTCGTCCCACCTTGGGAGCCCTTCGAGCGGCGGCGATGTTTGTTCAGGAGAGATGTTTGTGTAGGATTTACCCCCAAGGCTTAAAGGACTCACATTCCGAGGTTTTTACGCCAAACATCAAGCCTATAATGTAGGGGCCATATCTCCGTAACTCATGTTTGGAGCAGGGTTTTGGGGTATGCCCTACTATTAATTATAGTAATCAGGTGCCCCAGGGAAATACTATTATTAAATATTCCGACCCTATATTCGGGCTTCTCGTTTGTTTTGAGCCTTATAAGGGTTAGGGTTTAACAGTAAAGGGCGTGAGGGCTTGGGTTTGGATTTGAGGGCCCTTACCAGGTTGCAAGACGTGTCGTTTCAGGGTCCGAGGTACTGGACCATACCGGAATGCATGCAGCAAGGGCTTCAAGCAAGCCAGGATTTGTCAAGAAATCTGGATCAAAGCATCCCCCATGGAAAGTCTGCTTTATGAATGCACAATTGAGGCTTCCGGGCTTGGCAAGCTAAGGCTTTGAGGCCTTTCTGCACGGCTGAGCTTTAAGTCGTCAGTGCTCATTTTGGCTGTTAACGTTTGTCTGGTACCAGAGCGTATATACCATGCGTGTACCAACGCCTGCTAAGGCCAGAGAGCAAGACGACAGTGGTCGGAAACAGGGAATATACGGGACTTAAGCATAGTTGGCATACGGGTTTAGGGGTATATTCTCGGAACTATATTGATGCGGGATATCATTCCCAATTGTTTAGTAAACCTTTGTAGAAGTTTGGCTCAAGCCGGAAGCGTGTCCTTTTTGCCCGGTAACTTTTTGACTTCGGAGCCGCGCAAGCATGGTGAAGACAAAGGTGGTGACCCAGAATGACATGAAGATCGGCCTTATTGGGGACGAAGATACTGTCACTGGTATGCTCCTGGCTGGCATAGGTCACGTAGATGGACAGGGCAAGAATAACTTCCTCGTCGTAGATTCGAAGGTGCACATCAAGGACATAGAAGACCACTTCAACGACCTGACGATGCGAAAGGACATATTTATGATCCTGATCACCCAGGACATTAGGTGGCACTTTGGGCTCTTTGAAATTCCCGTGTTGTCCTGTAGAGGTACCCATTCAAAAAATAATTTCGGGGGCCCCAAAGCTACAACCCAGGACAGTGCTGAGCTGATCCGACGAGCAGTAGACGAGTTTGCAAGCAGCGCGCAGATGGTGCCCACCGTCTTGGAGATTCCTTCCAAGGATACTCCATACGATGCTCGAAAAGACGGCGTGATGCAGAGACTAGGTGGCAGTTTGGTATGTTTTACACTTATGGGCTTGTAGATGCACGTAATCACAGACCGAACTTGTCCGGACATAAACCGCCCCCAACAGCTCTAAAAGCTCAACCTTAAATCGCAAAGCCTCCAGGCCCTAGACCTTAAGCCGCAAGCCCTTAGCCCCAAAGGCCCTAACCCTAAAGAAGCCCTTGAGCTGCAGCCTAGGAGAGTGGCCTTCTTCCTACCCAGTGCCATGGCCGCTCTGGGTGTGGAAGTCTGAGTCGGAAGGCGCAAGGAAGGGGCCTGAGCAACTCGTACTACCGATCCCCTAAGGCTTCTTATTAGGGTTTAGGGTTACACAACAGAACCTAAACCTTAAATCCTAAACCTTAAACGGTTTAAGGTTTAGGATTTAATGTTTAGGGTTTATTATGGGCTGGTCTAATAGTTCAAAGTACTTCCCTTCCTTCCCTAAGCCCTAAACCCTAGACTTTTATCGCCTAATGCAGGGCCAGGCTCGCTAGTTTTATAGTTTAATAGTTAGGGTAAGGCTCCTTGCGTTTACAGTGTAACATTCCGTAAGGCTTCTTACTTGTATGGTATAATCTAGGCGGGCCTGAGCAACGAATCCCTTGGAAGGCAAAGGGCAGTACTAAGGCTTATTATGATAGTGGTATTGACAAGCCCACTGGAAGATAGGCTTTGGAGTTGGGGGTTTAGTTTACGGCTTAGTTATTAGGACAACGATCATGTTTTTATTGTGGGTTTCAGGACCGCATCGTGAAGAAACAACCCCTTCTCTCTTTGATAGCCAGACTCAGGATCTCTAGAAGCTATGGTCTAATCGGTTTAGGGTAGAGACGTAGAGACCTTGTTCAAAAAGGGTTTCGGGTTTGGGGGTTAATCCCTTTGAAGGTGGGTGCGTTTGTTAACCAGGTTCTAGAGTAAGGCAGGGACCTGGATAACAAGTACTACTGGTCCATCTAACCACTATGGCAAAACGCAGGGGGGTTGAATATAGAAAACTCCTTGCGTGTTGGTGGATTTATGAAGTTATTTGTGGCTTATTATAGTGCTTTACAAAGGTTTAGGAAAATCAGTCTGGCTCCTCTTTTTGGTTCTTTAGTACCATTGGAGTATCGGCGGCTCCAAACTTAAAGTTAGTTATGAAGCTCCGGTATGAAGCTTTGGCTCTCCAATTCCCAACCTTTAAGCTTTTTGCGCTCTCATAGTTTTATAGTAACCTGAAAGGTGAGGCTCTTATTTCCCTGGCTTATTGGTGAAGTAAGTAGAATCAGTAGAGCCTTTGCATACCCGAAGCCTAAGCACCACCTGAACCTCCAAAAAAAACCCGAACGATTTCTGCTTTAGGCGGGCGGTGCTCTTTTTGCGGGGCTATGATACAGCTAACCCTAAACCCTAAACCCAAACCCTAAACCCAAAACCCTAAACCCTCCGCTTATTTCAGCCCAAGCTGGGCTTCGAAGGGTCTGGGAGTGAATATATGGGCTAAAAGAACTACCTAACTCTGGGATCTCTCGTCATAGTTATCGCATGACATACCTAGTTACCAGTACTATTTTGGTGTTCTTGCTAGAGTTACCGAATTTACCCCAACACCCAATTCTAAGTATCACGGCCCCGATATTCTATCGTGCTGTCTTTTCAACTTATAAGGCCAATCACCAGACCTTCCATATAAGCCCGACCATATTCGACCTTACTTGTCTCTAAAGAGCACTGAAAATGTACGGGCCGTGCCCCCCAAACCAATATTACGATTGACAGGGCCCCGGAATTCTTAATCGTGTATAGAAACCCTTTACGGCATCCTTTAAAAGAAGCCCTTTAGGCCAACCCTGGTCTAACTGTCAAAGGCCCCGATGTTAAGAGGTCCCAATATATAATAGAACCATAGTGAGGAACGCTAAAAACCGTGGGTCTTTTCAGCTACAGGTGGGGCGTTTAGCAGTTAGGGGTATGACGTTAAGAGGTCTCAAGCCGGACCATCCCGATAAGGGGGAGAAGTCTGGACAACCAGCGCGTGCAAAAAAGTCTGCGAGACTTTAGAGGTTGAGGACTTGGGGTTTAGGATTTAGGGTTTAGGGTTTAGGGGATTTAGGGTTTAGGGTTTAGGGTTCAGGTTTGGCGCCATTTTCTGAAAAGGCCCCAGCAACGACTGTTTTCAGCACTTGACCTGTGCTGCGAAACACCGAGTGTCTTTAGACAATAGAAATTATGCAGCAAGCGAATTCTCCAATCCACCGCAGTTCAACGCTCCTCAACAAATGGAAAGGCTCAAAGGAGCTGCGAAGATCAGAAGATCCGGTTTGGGGGTGTTTGTTGGCACACAATCCCTCGGATGTCTTATGGGAGAACTTTAAACTTTTTGGCTTTATCTTTTTTGGGCTCCCCCTCGAAGCCTCCAAGCTGCAGCTGTTAGCAGTTTGGATCAGGCTTTCGGGATCTTTACGGCATATCTTGCCTCATGTGGTTGGGCGAGTGCCAGAGCCGAAAGCCTAAACCCAAAACGCCCCAAACCCTACACCCTAAACCCTAAATGCTATGTGCGGGTTTCCGATTATTAGGTGTACCTTATTTTGGGGTCCTTTTAAGAAAGATCCTACACCTTAGAGTACTATATTGTATAGGGTCCCCTCCCTATTTTCGGAAACTCCCATAATCACACCCTGAACCCTAAAGCCTTAGTCCCGAAGTGTGATACAGCACACCTTGGAGGCAAAGCTTGCCAACCAGCGATTCATGAGGTCCGAGCTTTTGTTGAGGCCACCGGTTCACTCGAGCGCTATGGGGTCAGGTTAGACTGATGCCTGTCAAAAATCCTAGGCGGCATAATAATTAGAATAGGGTTTTGGTGAATTTGGAGGAATAGTGTTGTAAAATTTTAATAAGAATCCCTAAGGAAGTGTAGAGCGATGTACGTAGGGTTCAGGATTTAAGGGTTCTTGGCTTTACCGTAGCGGTTTAGGATTCACTGTTGTGTCGGGCACCGGAAATCTCCAGCCTTGGCAGCTTGTAGGGCTTGTGCATGACCCCATTGTGAGAATTCTCGTCGTTCTGGGTTGGGCACTGATTTCGAGTCTGTAAGCAGTAGGACCATCGAGACAGAATTGCAATCACCCGTGGCCAGTTCTCTCTGCTGAACTTCGTTCAATCGTTGTAAGCAGGTGGCTAGAAGCTAAACTTTCCATCCTTCTAAACCTTGAACCCTGCAGATGGTGGGGCCTTGTTAGCTACCGCATATTGTGCTTGTGCCTAAAGCCTCGACTCACCTCAAACTTAAATCCTAAACTCCTACAGCCCCCACCCTACAAGCCCCTACAACCTAAATCCTTCGAGCCTGGACGAGCCTCGCTTGCATCGCTCGAGTCGGGAGAGTCCAAATTGTAAAAATCCTAGGCTCCAGGAGGCTTGCCAAAACCTCCTTCAAGCGGCTATTACGAATCACAAAACACTGGCACAACCTTGCACAACCGTTCATATCACTCCAAACCCCAAAACTCCCTTCTCGACGTCGAACCTCCCACACCCCAGACGATTTTAAACGCCCAACCCAAACGGAGGCTGCAAGAGGTCACCAAGGAGAATGCCAAGGCCATTGAGCGGCGCCAGGCCTGGCCCAGCCGGAGCAAACTTACGGTTGTGGGGTTTAGGGGTAAGGGGTTTGGGGGTTCATTGCAGTCACTGCTCAAATAAGGGGTTTAGGGTGTGGGTGTGGGGTGTGTGTGTGTGTGTATGTGTGGATTCTTCCACACCAAAGGTGTAAGGTAAGGTGGATTGGTTGTGGTAGCATTTATTGGCTACCCTGCTCCTACCCATACAAGTGCCGTTTCCGATTACGGCATGTAGAGTCTAGCTTATGGGAAATGAATAGTTAGTCGTGATACTGTTGATGGACAAAATCCTGCATTACCCAGTATAAGGAATATACCATAATTCCCATAGTTTAGAGTCCTTAAGGTCATGCAGGATTTTGTCCATCAACCGTATTGCGAGCAATCTTTAATCAATAGAATCAGGGCACAGTAAGATAGAAAGAATAACACAAGAAATAACTGTACAGCAATATCCGACTAGAAAACCAATACTGAATACAAAGGTAGTGCCACAACGAACAGTTCTGACAAGCGTTCTGTTATTTGATAGTAGCTTTCGTGGAGGTGATAGTCGCACTTTTCAACCAGATTTGTGACAGCAGCTTCTTTATTGCAAGTGCTGTGTACGCTTCGTTTGCCTTTCTGATTCCTCTACCATGGTCCCTCAAACAGCATGTATTGCCTACAGACACCCTAAACCGCCCAAAAACCGAACATGTTTAGTGTTTAGTGGCCCTATCTAAGTCGCCCTAGCTGCAAGGCTCCAGGTTGTTTTTGTGCTTTGTGATTTCGCACGTTTCTGTTATGGCTCAGTTTACGTGGATTTTCAAAAGAAATATGATTAGCTATTGCTTACCGACTGGATGAAGTAAGGCTAGTGGAATACCCTAAGCCCTAAAGCAGCCAGAAACCCCAGACTTTAGTATAGAAGCCTGTATAGCTTTCTCAAGTTTATTTATTGGGGTTTCCTTAATTGTAAAAGCTTGAGTATCATGCATGAAGGCCTCTATAGCAGCTCTTTTTGAGGATAAGACTTCTTTCGAGCGACGGCCTGCTTGCAGTGGGTATAGGGGGCGGCCTAAATAATTACCTATACTATTTTGGGGATTCCCTGTTCCCCCAAACCCTACACTATTGAACTATGGGATGTAGGTTTTTCAGGTTTGAGGGTTCTGTGCCGTTTAGAGTTCAGATCGGTTCAGAGTTGGTTTCGGGTTGAGGCAAGCGTGCTTAGAAGATTTAGTGGTTTTCCAATGTTTTTGGAGTTCTCATTGCCACGGTGCGCTCGGCCAAAACTGGTTATCATATTGGTTTAAGAGTTTCCTGCATGGTCTGGCATGTCCACAACTCCATGCATGCAGGGTTTAGCGGTTTCGGCCATTGAGTTCTGGGGTTCGGGTTGCTTGAGACTTGAGGTTTTGACATCTCCTTGCACGGCTTCTTGCTTCCTATTTCCAATCAACACGTGTCGACGAACAGCATGGTTCTCTCTTCTTCGAGGGTTCTTCCCTGGCTGGCAACCATGGGAGCTGCACTGCTACACTGAACCAGGAACCCTATTATAAAAGCTAGCTAGAGCACACAGGCGCTGGGGGCTAAGGGTGTGTGGCCATCCGGAATGCCCAAATGCACCTAGAGGTTCGGCTTGATTTCGGCAGCCACCCCTAGTTGTTCAGGCCCAAGTTGTGAAATCTCCATGGCTAAGAGTCAAAGCGATAGGAAGTCGATGTGCACTAAGTCCTCCAGGGGAAGTGGTACCACGCGGTGCCCCCTCGATAGGGCCTCGACTAAAGGTCCCTCACTCACTTGTGCAGCTGCCGCCATACAGACGACTCAATAAGCTCCACATGCGCAATTGATGAAGTCGGTCTCGTCGGCACGGATTACTTTCTCAGGTCGGGCTAAGTTGGGAACAGTTCAAACGCTTGAAGGCAGTGTAGCACCTTAATAGTATATGACACCACCCACATTTACAAACAAATTACTGCACAGCCTTGAGGGCTCTACGCTCCTGTGGAGACATGAGCCAAGAAACCGTGCATTATTTCTTCCTGCTAAGGGACTAGGCTTTGGGATTTCGACGACATGAACCGCTTGTTCTACGTGCGACTCGCCAGCCCCTTCCGGATCACAAAATCGCAGGGTCCACCTCAGCTCGTGCTAACAACTCAGAATCGAATCGCCCTCGCACTCTGGAACTCAAGATCCGAACTCAATTTCGGTTTCGCTCCGAGAGTCTTTTCTAACTTTAAGGTCTCAGGTTGAGCATCGTGGGACCGAGTAGTTCGAAACGCATCGTTCAGGAATCCGCATATCATGTCATTTCATGCATGCGAGAAGATGCGAACGCCTCGAGCGGACACTTCTGGATTTAGCGATTGAACGTGTTGTTACGAACCGTTTTCATAGTATGCACCCAAGGCCGAAATGCAGTCCCTTATAACCAGAAAATGCTAAGCCTGAGAGCCTGAAACATTCTAGATGGGTGGCATGAAAGTGTTTAACGACTCTTCTTCGGGATTTCCCCGGCCCCACATAGAAATCTTAAACCGGGGATACACAGGTTTGAATATTTACCATCAGTCTAATTTGACAAAACCCCCGTGTATACATGTTGCTGCATAGACAAGTGTTCTTTGACACACGGCAATACACGCCAAAACCCTATCGAAAGTCAGAGGACCTTTGCATTGACTCCTTCAAAGCACTGTAAAACCCGTGGCTAACGGTCAATGCCCTCCCTTTTAACCGTTCAAGAAACCCTGAAAAGCTTTCACAAAGGCCTTCTAAAGCCCTGACACAAAATATACGTAGAAGTTGTAAGTTGTGCTGATTTCCCCGGGTGCCCAGCAGCAAAAACCCCAAGTGCTTGGCTTGAAGTTTATACAACTTCTATAATTAGAACTCTAAGCCCTGAAACACCAAACCCTCAAACACCTAACATGATCGTGACGTAAGGTGAAATGATGAGGGAAATTATACAGATAGTACATGAGTTACATGAGAATACGCAGGAAATGCATGGTACCTCCGGTGGCCCTCCCCATCTCGAATCGTCGGAGAAATGAGGCATTGCTGGATGAGGAGGCGAAGCTGGAGGCGCAGCTCGAAGCCAAGTGCGAGGACACGCCCCCCTTCCAGACCCTTTCCAACAGAGGCAGACAAAGTATGGGGCGTTTAGAATTCGAGGATCGGGATTCTTATAGGTTTATGGAAAGGTTTTTAGGGTTTGATGTGGAGTGGAGGCCTCACTTAATAGGTCAAACAGGGTTTACGGCAACATTGCAGTGTAAGGACGTAATAAGCATATAAGGGAACCCGAAAGAACAATGTTCCTGCTTATCCAGGCTCCATGATTATCTTTGCTGGGTTTGGTGTATGGATCTCAGAGTTAGTGGCTTTGGCAGACAAGGGCTGCAGTGCTGCAGCGTGCCATGGTGTAGGGCCTTGGGATGTAGGGAGAGGGTTTGAACTCCACGTCCCAATCCCTACAGTTTGGGTACTGCCCCCACTCAGTAGCAGTTGAATAATCTTTATAATAGAGAGATATTACAGGCCTTTAATAGTTTTAGTTCATGATCCGCAAAACCAGCTGCACGATGAAGTTTGCGGCTAAAATAGAACCTGGAGGCTCTTCGGAGAAGTCGGGGTAAAGTAGGGGCCTTAACAATAAGAATCGGAAGAGGGTGTTTGTTGTTTTTGGATTTTATGTGTAACTATAATAAGAACCATAGGAATAATGTTGGTACTCATCTAGGCTCCTCTATTACTGTTTGCCATGCAGCTTAGAGACCGAGCCTGCTGCCATTTGCACTCTAGGGAAGAGAACCTTGATTGCTTTATCATGGTCTGCAAGATTTATACTGATTACACTCAGTGTGAATAAAGTCTTTATAGATTTTGAAATTTAGGTTTATAAATGAAGAAAATATATATTTGTTATCGATTATGAATGTGCCATTCTTGTACCTGCTGTCGTGGTGTTCTACCCCCTCAGAACTCGCCAGCCCAAGACACTTAAAGCATGGCTGTTTAGCAATGTGGTTCCGGCCTAATCACTCATGGCAGCTACTTTGCTTGACAATGTTGTGTCGGGTTTTCGGATGTGCAGTTGTTGGGTCAGCCCGTCCTGCTGTTTCAGCGTCGAGTGCTCAGTGGAAAGGTTCCCAAGCCTGTCATGCCGCCATGGTTGCAAGGTCACCTTTGGCTTTCGGATGCTCAGTTCTTAATCTACTTTGCAAGGCAAGACAGCACACCACATCAACCCAACATTCGCCTAAACTCACCGATTCCTTGTCATCAGCCTACACTCCGTACGTGTCCTGCCAAGTACTGTAGGAAAGACAGTAGATGCTAGGTAGTAGTAGGGAGACCCCTTAAAGGCGACCCCTTTTTAACACTACTTCTGGCTCTCTTAAAAAGGGACCTTATGGAGAGGGTGTATACCCCCCTAATCCTATCTCCTACAGGAGTATACTAGTCTTGCTTCGGTGTTTCACGAGACATCGATTCGAATTATCGCTCTTTGGAGATATCCCTCAGCCCAATTCCAAGACCCAGCTGCAGTGGTCGGTTTTGGGCCTCAAAGGGTTTACGGTGATAGAGTCAGCGTTTAGGAGATTGGGGTTTAGGAGGGTATTTCAAGGTCCCGAAACTCTAAACCCTAAACCCCCAACCCCTCAACCCTAAACCCTAACCTCTAAACCCCTAAACCCTAAATCCTAAACCCTTAACCCTAGCTGCCCCGCGAGGAGGTCGAAGCAGAGACTCAGGACTTCCCTGTGTTGTCCCAGCCATCCACCTTGGCCCTGTGGGCGTTTCCGAAAATTTGGGGTACCTTCAAAGGGATCCATAAGGGTTCCTTAAAGGGATATAGAAGGGTTCTATAAAGGGTTTAGGGTTTGGGAGTTTCCGAAAAGCCGAAATGTTGGATATCTTATTTGGGGTCTTCATAATAAGGATCCTACTACTTAGGGTACTATATTAGGGTCCCGGATTTCTGGAAACTCCCATATAGCCCCGGAACATCAATCTTGAAACAGGGTTATATAGGCCCAGTGCCGTTGCCGTTTCAGTAATTCGGGCTTTGGGTGGTGTCATATTTCCAGCTTGCGGCAAGGTGCTTCAATCTACCCGAGATATAGCCATAGGGTTACTTACGTGGTTTTTGTTTGACATATTTGGTCGCTATATTTAAAACCCTGAGAAACCGATCAAATCTTTTTTTTGCAAGGGTACCAGGTTCAGTACTATAGGGGCCTTGATAACTACCAATACTAGTTTGGGGTTCCTTATGATAATTATAGTATAATGGGCGCCAAGACCCTACTCTAAATACTAAACGCTTATAGTAACCCTTATAGTAATCCTTAGCAGCCTTTAAAAGGCGGAACCCTAGTCTAAGTATTAAAGCCCCTATATTGTAGTTTTTGGGGGAAGGCTCGTCTTGCTCTGATGTGAAGCTTAAAACCATGAAGCTGCCAAAGGCTTCGGGGTTTGGGGTGTCTTACCTCTCCAAACCTATACCCAGAGAGCCCAATATCCCTTAATTAAGGAATATATACAGCTTAAATTCCTTAATTAAGGGGTATTGGGCTCTCTAGGTAGCTCTCCAACACCCAACCTTCAAAGGTCTTGGGTACTTATAGTTTTTGTAGTATTTTGAAAGTTTGACTGGCCTGAAAGTTTAACCTTCTATTTCTGTGGCTTATTGGGGAAGTAAGGGTTAGGGGCTCTGAACGGGATTCCCTCCTGAACCTTGCCTGTGGGCAGAGGAGATCCGCGACGAAGTGCTCATGCAGGCAGCTATTTTGCTGGCGGGTCCTGCACAGATCACTTTCAACTACCATAGCCTACCTGTATGTTGGGTCCCCATTATTGTGTTTTGGGGTTTATGGTCGGACCCTGGACAAGGGTTGTTTTTTTCAGTGGTCGCAACAGTCAGGGAAGGCTGTGTCTAGAGGAAGGCCGAGCCTTTCCTGCTGGCGGTCTGTAGATGCCTCTGTTATTCAATCCGGTCCATTCTGATGTTGGTGGTGGTGGATGGTCAGCATCATCATGTCTAGCATGTTCAGCGAAAGGATGGTAGTGACTGGTGTGGTAATGATAAAGCTCCAGAGTGATTTTTCGGTTCCCTGTAGCCTGACATCATCGTTGATTGCAGTTCCCGTGTCACTCTTTTGTTAGCCAAAGATAGGCTGTGGTGCTTTTGAGCCGTGCGTGAACCATATTTATGCTGAAGCTTACCTCTTGTCCTCCTGTCTACTCGCTGTGGTGCATGTATGGCATATGTAACTAAGACGTTTGAAGTACGGATACGACATGTGTCCTATGTCTCAATACACTAGTCGCTCACAAGGCCTGGCCATGGGCAGCAACCATAACCCAATCCAAAAGATACCCACAGTCATGCGAAGCCGACGTCGCAAAGGGCCGTCGCCTGGACGCTCGGAATACCGTGCGGAGTTTCTTCCAGGCCAGGATGTTTTCCTGTCAAACTGCATGGTGCCCCGGTAGGTTTCCATGGGATGGTCTGCCGGGATTCTACAAGGCACTGGTAAGTTTCCTACAATTAATGTGCAGCCAGCGCCGCCTTGGCTCTATGAGGATTTACGGAAGGCTTTTCTACGCTTATTCGCCGATCAAACCCCGACCAAGTCAGCGGGCAGTCTTTCGTGAGGTTCCTCCACGCAACGCGGTGAGAAAGTGTATGCGATCCACGCAGGTGGGACGGGGGTGGCGGGCAGGGAAGCCCGTAACCCCACAATTCGGGAATCTTTGCCGTTGCTTGAGGTCTAGAAGGCATCCTTTAATCTGACTTAACTAGGGTGTTTTGGTTAGGAATGTTTGCTTGAAATATAGGCGCCGTCCCCAGTTTTACTTCAGCTGTTTTTGGGTGACTTAAGGTGTACCGAGTCCCCTACTGGTAATATAGAAGCCTAAGTAGTTACCAAAATTGTTCCTGGGGGTTTTGGGTTTAGGAGTTTCTTGCAAGAAGCTTCCTATAACGTACAGCAAAAACTCAGTCTTACTCTCAAGGCGCCTAGATTAGATCCCTTATAGGAGCCCTTTAATAATTTAGGAACCCTAAACCCTAAACCCTGAACCGCTCAAACACTTCCACGAACCTACTCTAAAGGTTAAGACCCACCCCCTCCCCCCGCTCCCAGCAAATCCACATTCCGGCCACCGTCTGGGCTAGGCTTTAGTTCTTTTCAGGGTTCCTTATCCTGGTTTTCTTAAAGAAGTCCTGAAAAAAGGTGGGTTCTTTACTTGGAGGCCCTTTGGACTTAGTAACTAGGGTTAGTAAGGTGGGTTATGGGGGATTATAATAGGGTTTCTAAGGGATACTAAGTAGACTTACTAAGTCAAAAGGGCCTCCAAGTATCCTGGTTTTCTTAAAGAAGTCCTGAAAAAAGGTGGTTTTTTAGGGTCCAGGTAGGGTTTGGTGTTGCGCATGGTATTGTTTTAAAAATTTTTACCCTGAAGGCTGCCCTGAAGATGTGAAAGTTTCTGCTGAGAGTTTAGTGCTCAGGTTGTTCTTGAAGCTCAGAGTGGTGTGTGTGTGTGTGTTTTGTCTCTTTTTTTTTTCGTGGGGTGGTTGTGGGATTGTTTGTTTTCCTTTGGTCTTTTGGGGTTGGATTGCTGGATTGCTTTTGGGAAGCTGCAAAACAATATGTTTGTGCCTATAACATCTGAGGGCTGCTTTGGGGACCGAAAGGGTTCGTGGTGTAGGGCGTAGCTCTTGATTAGGGTTACGGGTTATAGGGGCTTGCCTTTCAGGGTTAAGGGTTGATATTTTTGGATGTTGGAGATAAAGGGGTTTAGAGTATGCATAGTGCCTTGACATCAGAATATTGTCGCATAGCTATACCAGGGAACTCTAGGGAACGCTTTGTATCTGCAATCTTACAGGCTTCTATATGATGTTACCTGTGTGCTGTTGGTAAAGTCATATCGAGTTCCGAAGCCCTTCCCATTAACTAGTCATGATTTCCAAGGCTACCCGAAGCCTCGTACACAGTCTGTTTCAAATCTACATTAGGACCTGAAGTAACTCTAGACCGAACCATATATTACTCGCTTGAAAGTTCTGCAGCCCCTCCCGGTACGTTTCTGACAGCTTGACAGGAATGTGAACCAGCGAAGGTGATCGTGCAAATCAAGCGCCACTCGTCTTTTGTTTGATTTGCAGGCTCGAAGATGATCCAGCCCCTGCGGGCGTAGTTTTTCGGATTCCGGGCAGGATTTGAGTCATTACTGTCCCCAAAGGTCCGTGTACTCGAATTTGTCTATAGTTTCACCCTCAAGCACACCTAGACTATTTTGAGGTCTCAGTACATGGACCCTAGGGTGTTAGAAAGAACCTTACACGCTAGATCCTGAAGCTTCCGCCACCAAGCTGAGACGAATCCTAGCTGAGGGACTCTAAACCCTCAGCCCCCAAACCCCTATGTCCGGCTCATAGGTTTCTGGATGAAATGTCGCCTGGAGAGAAAGGCCACACACAAGGCAAAGGGTGTTTGGTTTTGCCCATGTCTGTTCCGTGAACGACCGTATCGAAACGGACAGCAAAGGCCCCGATGTTAAAGCCCACGAAGCCGCTATAAGAGAACCCTTATAGGCCCTAAAGGAACATTATTATTACTACGTAATCACGTGTGATGACATGCAAGAGCAAGTCTGGGCTCAACCGGTCTCAGGCTGCCGAATGCAAGGTCTACCTCTCTCTCCTGGTGTTTGTCTTGCGTTCGCTCGCTCTCTCTCCTTCTCTCTCTCTCCCTGGAAGTGAAGATGAAGAAGAATATGGTCATGATGACGAATACCTCCCGGAGCTAGGAGCTTTGCTTGCCCAGGAAATGCGGACATGCACCTCGCCCGTGTGCAGAGCCTGGGACGAGCAATGGGAAAGTTTCTCCATTCATACAAGGTCGTAGGGTCTACTATAGGGACGGAATACTTGCAAATACTACTCCTCAGCGTTCGTTAATTGTATGGTAAAATTGGCACGTACATCATCAAGCTTACAGCTCCCAGCCTGGTTGTCCGAGTTACATAAAGTCCAAAACCCACGCTAAGCGAAATCACAGACCCTAAACCCCAACGCCTAAGGCAACCCGACAAGCTAAGAGCAAACTTTCAATTCCAATGTCCCTCAAACCCCGCAAGCTGTTTGGTCACAAAGAGTACTTAGGATTTAGGGTTTCCGTGATGCAAGGATCTGGCTAGTCCCCAAACCCAGTTGCATAAATGGGTTGAGGAGAAGCCCTGTCCTGGAAGACCCTCCTTGTGGAGCCTCAATACAAGGAGCGAGCAGGATCGCATACAACAGAAAGTGGAGGCCATTAGGGCAGCGACCTCAGCGATTTCCGCGCTGGGGCCATTCTGTTTAAAGTCTTCCGCTCAGGTTCTAGAGGATTCCTTTTCAAGTTTTCGGGGTCGTCTTCTGCTACCTACAAGGGCTGTCGAAAGTGGTCGAGGGTTTAAGAACGTTCCTTGCAGCTTCAGAACAGAAGGCTAAGATTAATACTCCACAGAACTCTTTCACAGAGTTCATAGTCCAAGTCCCCAGAGTTGTTAGGCTGGGGGTTGCTGGGGAGTTGGTTCCTTTTTATGTTAGAATGCAAAGCCTAGGGTTTGTGAACATCGAGAAGTACCATGGCTCGTAAAGCTGCAGGCAACACTTTGCATTTACTCACACCCCCAAAACCTGGTTAGGTTTTACGGGGTTAAGGAAGTCCGTGGATCTGGTCGCAGACATGAAGACGCGGGTGGGCCTGGTGAAAGTGGAGGTGGATGCCTTGAGGGGAGGGGCAAGTTTGAGGATCGGACGCTGGTCCTGCCGCTAGAGTTGAAGAGCGAAGCCAGATGGCAACTCTGCTCAGCATTCCGAGCGACACGCAGAAAAGGATCTTCCAATGTACTCTAAAGCCCCATTCTAGATATGGTACGGTTTATATGGCACGATGCTGCAAGGTAGTTGTAACGCCCTACACAAAGAAAGCATCGGATCGGCATAAATCCCAGAAACATGTTTCCAACTCGATAAACATCTGACAAAAGCTTGTAAAGTTTGGAAAGAACCCTATACATCGTATAGTATCTTTGTAAACAGCCCCCCAAAAAGCTAATACACCTGAAGGCCCGACAATAAAACAAGATTCGGATTTCAAGATTATTGTTTCCGCTCGGTTGACCCACAGACACCCCCAAGGCCAAGCATCAGAAAAAGTCCGAAACTCTCCAGGACAAGCGGGGGGTTTGAGGGGTTTTGAAGCCCATACAAAGAGTCCTTTTTAAAAAGTGTTCTACTAGGGTCCCCTTGTTGGGTTTAAAGGTTCCTTTTTAAGAGTTCTATAGGGTTCCCTTAAAGAGTTTGGGGTGTAGGGCTTTGGGTTTTGAGGTCCAGGTTTAGTGGTCAGAGTTCAGGGTTCGAGGGCTTAGTGGTTATAAGGCTTGCAGATTCGCAGGGTGCCTAATAACCGTGGGGCCGTATACCCGTAGAACCCCTTAAATTCCAACCATTGCAAGGAGCATATTCAAGGAGATCAGCGGAAGGAATCCCAATCCTATTTGTTTAAATAAAGGACATAGGCGTATGACCATCAAGATGGGCTACGGATAACTTCTAAGCCTCCTCAGCATGGGTTCACATAGACCCCTAAACCCTACTGATGTGAACTTGTACCCAAGCAGACCTTGCCACGAGTGTGAGTGTCAAAAATCCCTAGGCCTCGGGCCCCATACATAATGATCCACATCGTCACATCATGACATCATGCCCCGCCTGGACTCATCACATCAGGCTCTCAGCTCTCCACTACCCAGCCTTTAAACGCTTTGGGCTTGCTTAGAGTAGTTGGAACGTGTTACCTTGTATTTCCGTGGCTTACATATTGCGGAAATAAATGCTTCACAACCTTGCACATGAAGCCAGGAGCAGTGGGAACAAAGGAAGCACCCCGGCTTCGTTTAGTTGTCATACCATGGGTTGCAGCTCTCAAGGGGTGTATTAGAATTGTCAACTTTGGGCTTATTAGGCTTGGGATTTAGGGCTGATGGTTCAGGCCAGGCCGTGTAGCCGCAGCGTGTCTGTTATGTCCATCCTCCGCTTACTGGTACTATAGATGATGGTCTCATTGAGAAAACCGTAAACTCTAAGACCAAAAGCCCTAAACCCACGGCTGGTATTTGCCAGGTTGGGAGTGGCAAAACACCTTAACCCTAAACCCTGAACCTGTGCAGATGTGCTGCCGCAGCTAGTCGCAAGTTTCCTTTTTTAGGGGGCTCCCAAACCATGGCATTAGAGCCTAAACCCTGCTTACACTACCATAAGCAACTTTTTTTGTAGGTTGTTATTGTAAACACTGATATTCTGGATTTTTCTAGTGACGCTATAAGAAAAGAGCAGTTTAAGATAGAGCCCATATCCCAAGCCGAGGTCCCTAGGTTTGCGGGCAAGGTTTTATGTGGCTTGTCTGTATGGTTCGATATAGGTAGTGGTCAAAATTAAGGTCCCTTTTAGGTACCCTAAATAATAGGTGCCGTATTATATTAGGGACCCAAAAAGGGACCCTAATTTTGACAACCACCCATATAGCACTTATTGGAATTCTAATGAGTTTGGGTGGTATATACGAATTGCTATAGTTGCATAGGGGCATAATAGAGTGTCATACAGGGAAATGGTTAGTGTGACTAAATATTCAACCTTCTACTTTGCACCATGCAGGCTCTAACTACCCAATCGAACCCTGGGCATCGAAATAGCCCAGAAGCCTTATATAGTAGGGTCTTTGGGCCCAAAAGCCTTAATATACGAGTCCTTAGATCCCTAAACCCTATAGATCCCTTTTAAGGACCCCTTATAGATCCCTTTAATGGAACCCTATATGAGGGGAAGGAAGCTCGTGTTTGCGATGTCCAGTGAAGCCCTCCGCTCTATGCGGGTCGCCCAGGTCACGCCATCAGCAGGAGGTGCCAGGATTCTCTTTAAGGACCCAAAAAAGCACATAAGCATAAGCATGTTATAGGGATATCCCTACCTTATTGGGCTTTATTATATGGGGGTGTATATGGGATATCCCTATCCTAATTTTTGCTTATGTGCAAAAGCCCTAAAGGCCCTATTTAGGGGTCTGAATAACTAGTCGTAACATTCCGTTGTTGAAATTGAAAGGATACATAAACTACCATAACCTACCATAGCCCACTAGGCTCTTGTCATAAACCCCCCTAGGGACCCTGCCAAAAGTGGATTTGCACGGCCTCTTCTATGTCACTACTGCGGGTGTTGGGCATTTGGGTTTGTGGGAGGGGACTCAATGTAACGACTAGTTATTGGCTGTTAAGGTCTCGAGCTTGTGTCTTTTACAGTCCCGGTTCAAGGTATTTGTTGAAGTTTGTGTTACCCTGGGGCACGGATCTCGGAAGTACGTTGCGTGGACGGAAGAATCGAATGTGACCATCGAAAGCATGAAAGCAAGACTTGAAGCCCTGTGCATGAACATCGCCCTGCGCAAACTTCTGCAGAGACCGCTGACAAATCCACAAAGTTTCCAACTGCACTCATCTCTAACATCCAAACCTCGAGCCCTAAACTCTAAACCCTAAACCCTTAGACCCTAAATCCTAAAGACCTTATGTAGACCCTAAGCCGAATGAACCTCGGGTCTCAGCTCTTCCTATCCGCCGGTCCGACGCCCCGAAGAGACGCATGTCCCTCTCGAGCTTTACCTCGAGGATCCATTTACCCAAATGGGTTCCTTTAACAGTTCCTTGAAGGGTACCAGAAGGTCCTATGAGGGTTCTATAGGGTTTAGGGTTCACGGGTCCATGTACCCAAAATAGGACATAATTTGGCCTCCATGTGCCTATATTAATATAGGGATAACTTTGAGGCAAATGTAGAAAAACTATGTCAGTACATGGACCCTTAGGTGTATTTTACTACCAAAACTTTCCACCCGAAGCCCTGAACTCGAAACTTCGAACCTCGTGAAAAGGGGCGTTAAACCGACAACTACGAACCTGCAGTTTAGGGTTTAGGGTTTTACGAACCTGCAACGCAAGACTCAAAGTGTAAAACCCTGGCCCCAAAACCGAAAGCAAGCTTCGGAAGCCAAGCGACGGTAGGTTTAGGAAACCCGGCACCCTGGGCCGAAACCCTTAAAACCCCCCCAAAAAAAGCCTTCTGAAAACCCATAAAACCCTAAACCCCCTAAACCCCTACCCTTCAGACCGCCCGCGCCCCCAAACCCGCTGAGCCTCCAAACACCCAAAAACCCGAAACGGTAAGCCCTGGGAAGGTCGCAGAGTTGCAACACGAGCTGTCTGAGATGGAGGAAAAGTTCGAGGCTCTGAGCTGACACTGTGGGGCTTATAGGGCTTGCTTGGAGGCCCTTTTGACTTAGTAAGTAGGGTTAGTAAGGTGGGTTATGGGGGATTATAATAGGGTTTCCAAGGGATACTAAGTAGACTTACTAAGTCAAAAGGGCCTCCAAGTGGGGCTCAGGGATTAGGGCTTAGGGTTTTGGGTTCAGGGGTTCAGGGTCTTGGGTTCAGGGCTTAGGGCTCAGGATTTGGGTTTGGGGTTCAGGGTTTAGCGTTTGGGGTTCAGGGCTTAGGGTTTGTGGTTGGGGGTTAGGGGCTTTATGATTAGGGAACTGAGGTAGTTGACTAGGTTTGTGGTATAGCGTTTCGACACAAGGACGATGAGTAGATACTCTTGCTGATTGTTCCGCCCCCTCTATCATAGGATTTAGGTTTCAGGGTCCGTGGGCCTGAGGGTGTTCACAAGAGTCATGATTAAGGGTTTGTCAGGGTTCCATAGTAAGAGTAGGATGTACATACGGTTTCACTAGGGGTGGATTGTCGAGGGTCTGCAGAGTTCAGGCTTTGTCGTTTACATAAACACACCCATGGGCTTCGGAATGGTTGGTCCAGGCTTTGTTGTGGAGGTCCTCGCCTTAACCTAGCTTGAATTGAGTCTCTGGGTATGGATTCAGCAGCGTGAGTTCTATTCGGGGTAGTTGCTCGAACCTCGGGGACCCCGCCACCAATTTTGCGACTTCTTTGCGAAATAGTCTTCCTTAGATACTCGGACCCTCAGGGCGGTTTAGGGTTTAGAGATCAGTAAAGAACACTGAAAACAGACTGAACTCATTGGCAAGCCTTGTTTGATGGCTCGGCCGTAATTTCCGAGTCTGTACTTCTGTCAGGTCTGTATACGGGTTTGTATAGGGTTTAATGCTCGTAATCGTCATCAGGTTCTCCTTAGCCATGTGTTCGGTTCAAAAACATATTCGAAAACGTGTCAGAAGCCCATGAAGGGCTTTCAAACATAAATCTAAAGCTTAAACTCCGAACCCGAAACATTGGGATTCGGAAAGAGCCCATAAAACACAAAAAGAAATCATTGGGATTCCAGGCACGTTGGGCAGAGGAGGACAGGGCCTTGCAAGAGATCTTGGCCAGCCAGGCCGGGCAGGGGAGGGTTTAGGGTTTAGGGGAGATGGTTGACTGAGTGGCTTGCTGCAGTTTCTTGTCAGCTACAGCCAATATTGCCCAAAACGTCGTGGCGGAAGGTTGCCTAAACCCTGTTTTTCGCTGGTAATCCTTCAATGAAGTGCTTCCAAACACCCATTCTGTTCGTGAGACAACTCGTTCAAAACTCGACTCTAGACCCTATAAACCCGAAACAGGCCCTAAACCAAACCCGTGTGACTTTTCCATCTATTGCCAGGACAAGCGAGGACAAGCGGCCATAGCTGAACTGGAGACCGAGCGCCCTGGCACTAGGATTTAGGTATGTTAATGTTATCGAGCTTAGCTGTGTAGGGTTTCTGCAAGTTCAGAGTTCGCGGACTCCTGTGGGTTTAGGGTTTAGGGTCCCTAAACCCTAAACCCTAAACCCTAAGAGCCCTAAACGCTGCAGCCGCATCCCTGAGCAAAGAGGGGGAGCCCCTTTCGACCCGAATCTTTTCAGGGTTGGACCGGTAGCACCGGCTATGAAAGCGGATAGCCCTGTGTTCTTTTGCCTACGCAGTCAGGTTTTTGAAGCGAAACCAATAAGTTAGGATTGCTTTAAGCCTAATCAACCACTTAGGTTTCGGATTTAGACTTTTGTATGGTACACGGTTCAGAGCTTTTACATCTTTTTACACGTGGGAGGAACGTGGATCTGGAAGTGGGGTCAGGCTCTGTAAGTCTGCACAATCTTCGGGGGAATCGGCTTTGGAGTGCGGGTGGTTGAGGGCGTGCAGACGTTTCTGGCATCGCCCGTCACGGGAATTAGCAGGTTCCTCTCCTTCTTCTGCTGCTTCTCCTTGTTCTTTGTCTTCTTCTTGTGTTTGTTGCTGCGGCTGCTTGTTTATTTGTTGTTTACTGCCGGTCGGGTTGTTATTATGTTATTATTCTTCTTCTTGCGGTGGCGGTGGCGGTGGCGGTGGTGCTGGTGGTGGTGGTGGTGCGAAATCCCCAGAACCCTGAAGCCATAACGCCCTATAACACCGAATTGCCCTAATGCCCCGAAGCGATTGATATCACGAGCGATACGGACCTTGTAGAGCAAGCTTAAAGCCCCGTAAATCTCTGTTAGTCACTGTTAGTCTTCTTATAAAGACTTTTACTTAAAGAACCTTAAAGCCGTGAACCCCGTGAAGAACCCCGAAGCTTTCTAAAGCCACCAGGCTCCTACGACAGAGCGACCTTCTCCGGAATGAAGTGCAGTCTGCGCAGCAGGTGGGCAATTTAAGCTTTTGGAAGCTTAGGGTTGAGAGTCACATTTTTGGGCTCAGGAGTTTGTGGTTTAGAGTTTCGGGTCGAGTTTAGGCTTGAAGAGGCCTGCGAATGATTTAGTCGGTGTTCAGCCAGATTTCCGGCTTTGCAGCTTTGCCCTGGGGAACCGAATTGCCTTTCTTAAGGGGCCATTACATAAAAAATAGTAGCCCTATCTTGCAAGCTATGATCCTGTTTGAAGCTGTGGGAGTTTGAGATGTCAGCGGATTGTAGTGCTTGTTCGTAGGGGCACAGAAGGAATCTCTTGGGGTTTATGATTATGGGGCTGTCGTGTCGGGTTGAAGCCTGAGGTTCTCTCAGGGTTCGTTTGTCCTCTTTTTGAAAGGGTCGGGCTATGGGGTGTTTGCAGGTTCAAGGGTTTAGGGCTCAGGGATAGAGCCTCAGTTTAGGTTTGGGTGTTGGGAGTTTTTGGGTGAGATGAGGGTTTAGGGCGAGACCACGCAGGCCTGGTGGAAAAAGGGTCTTTGGGTTTGTAGGACAGGGCCTGCTGCTAGACGAGTTTTTGATTCCAGTCCATATTTGGGATTGACCGGTTTGGCTTAGCCAGTCCATTAGTCTTTAAGGCCTTGAAGCTCTTCTGGAACAAATCTAATTATGGATGTATATGAGCATATGTATATATATATATGTACGTAGATGTGTTAATACATTGTTATTTTTAGTATCGCATGTTGCATACATGTGCTTATTCGAATGTCTAATGTAGAGACTTGTCTTGTTGTGCCAAGGCCCTTGTCTAAGGCCCGAAGCCCTAACCCTACTTTCGAGGCCACGGTTACACATTCTGATCTGACATCTGAGACAGGCAGTTTATCCAACAAAAAAATCCTGCACCGTACAGCACTGAAGCCTTAAACCTTGTAGAAACCCTGAAGCCTTAATCCCTAAGCCCCTAACTCCCGAACCCTGAACTCCTTTCCCTAAACCCAGGAGTCAAACACCCAAGAAGTGGACCTCAAGGAGGTCTCCGCCTCTGGTATGACCGATTCGAGTCTGGGGGTCCTGAAGACTTCTGGAAGGCTTCCTTAGTGGTTCTACAGAGATTTGGTGTTTTAGGGTAACGGGTTCAAGTCTTACTGCGGGGGGCCTTGGTAATTAGAGTAGGGTTTGGGGCTGCGTTATACTATAATCATAATAGGGAACCCCAGTATAGGTAATTATTAAGGCCCCTATAGTACTGTGGGTTGGGG